>JAKJJM010059742.1:0-11593 GCA_021901965.1 Pipa carvalhoi | reverse complement strand
TTTTTTTTTTTTTTGCAACGATGCACCTTATTAGATGTTCTCATTCTAGTTGCCACCATTCTCTTGGTGTTTTTGGCAACAGCCATTTAAATTAATATGCCTGTCCCTGGAAACAGAGTCTATCAAGCTGAGAACTACAAGCAGTTTTAAATAATCTGGAAAATGGATTTCACTGTACATTACCATTATCTTTGGATGGTAAATTTGCTCTATACTGTTTAGTAAAAGAGATTAGTATTGAAAAAATATTGATTTAGTTTTTGTGTTTGCATTAGGAATTGTTGGTCCATAGCCTAAGAAACAGCTAAGTGATGTAGCTAAAGCACCACTTCAGAATTTCCATGTCCATTACTGGAAGCAAATGCAGACTGCCTTACATTGAAACACATGATCTGGCGTGTGATAGCTTTAGTTATTTTCAGAAGGCAAGAACTGATCTGTTTACATATTTCTGGTAACCTTTAGTGGACCAATAATTTGTAATCTTTTTTGGAATTTTTTATTTATCCTTCACTTTAAATTTCTATTATTCATCTCTCATCATCTACACTTGAAACTTACTTAATATACACGTAGAAACATTTGTCCTCAAAGACTGGGCAGACAGTTTTTAAATGGTGCTACACTGTATACTGGTGTAAACGCCTCAGACACTTGGGGGTTTCTTTCTATGAGCATTATCGCTGAGTATCACATCCTGTAGAAGAATTGAAAGATTTAATTGCATTTAAAAAAATGTTGATATGTACTGTACATGTAAGCATGCATGAAGTACTCTACAATCTTTATGTTATTGAACAACAAACAGTTACTGGCTTTTAAAATAAGATAAAATTCAATTTATTGTCACTGAATTTGTACAAGTACACACCAGCGAAAAACACATTTGCATCATAACCACTAATTACATGCATCTATATACTGCATCACAGAGCATACAAAAAGAGCATAAAAAATGAAGACACATATGACGTTACAGGACTTCAGAGAGTTAAGAATGAGTTCAAAATAACTACAAATAAATAGTTGCACCACATTTTCCAGTTGTTATTTACATAAGCATGTTCATTATCATTAATAAATATAATAATATTATGATGCGCAAATAATGATTTTTGCTACAGACGCTGTCGCGTGCATAGTGTGGCAAAGTCAGTCAAATAGAAGTAGGATGCAGAGTGATGTGAATTTCCCCAGTGAAGTACAGTGACATCATCCTTACCATATCCCACTAACTTTATGGGCGAAATTTATTAAGCCCGAAAAGACCCGATTCGAGTCTTTTCAGGCTTAATCTCATGAGATTCTTGCGTGAGAATTCTCGCAAGATCATCTAGTGGGGATCTCGATTGCGCTTCTCCGGAATCGGCTCTTTCACCAGAATGGTAGCCAATTAGCCATAAGTTCTATGGCTACAAAACTTTCAGGCAAAAGACCTGATTGCGGAGAAGCACAACTGAGATTGTCGCGGATGATCTTGCGAGAATCTTGCGAGATTAAGCTCACAAAGACTCAAATCGAGTCTTTTCGGGCTTAATAAATTTCACCCTATATGTGAATCTATTTCTATGTCACCTTGTCCCTTATTCAAGTTTAGTAGTAGACAAATTTAGTCACAGTTGTTAATTATCACTTTTGCAGAAATAGTCGCCTTACACCACACTGAAGCTCTGCCAACCCCCAATTCGCCACTCCGATGTGGCTAAGTTAAACAGGTGAGTTCAGAGCACTACGCCTTGTCAAATTTGCAATTGTGACTGACTCTGCCATTGCTGAATACATGAAGTACCTATGTATGCTCATGTGAGGTAATACGAAGACATCTGCAACTATCATAATCGCCCGAATTAAACACATATTCACCACATCGCACAGTTTGCTCAATAAGCGAATGTGGAGAAGTGGTGATCAAATGTGATAGCTATATGTGACTATTTGGCCTTGAATCAATAAGGCCAAGTCATTTTTAACCAATCATAGGTTTGGTAAAGTTTGGTGGGATGGTTCTATTTCGTTTTTAATGCTCCCTCTTTATTAATTTTTTGACATTTGGTAATGATTCATTAATATAGCAGTTAGCATTTGTGAAATTGTATCAATCAGTGCTGGAATTAAAGGTGCTGTGCTGGATTCTAGATTCTATTTAAATTCTAGAATCTGTATATGGAAAGTAATTTCTTCACACTTAATAGGTATAAGTGCAAGTTAAAGTATTATATTTGCTTGCTTTGAAATGCATTATCTGAATACAGACTATTAGTGTGTTCCATTTTTAATTTAAGTGTAAAGCAATGAGTGTGTAAGTGGATTATTCCAACCAGAGTGTTAGCACTCTAATTGCCATGACTTGAAAACATTCACTCAAAAGTGCCTTCTAAGCCTAATCTCAGTTAAAAAAAACAATTTAAGAACATAAAAACATGAGGATTGTTAGATATGAAATTTTTTTTGTATTAAAACACCATTTAATTAAACCATCATGGAAAAGTTACAATAATATCCTTATTTGGGCTTATAGCCAAGATCTGTTAAGAGGCTGGGAGCCTAAAGTTTAAGCAGTTAAAGTCAGTAGTAGCTACTGCAAGGGGAGATATATCAACAACTGCTCTGATAATGGATATGAAAAAACACTCAAAAGAGTGCGGAGTGTAGCGCCCAACAAAAAAAACAAAACAAAAAAAAAGAACTTTGCGCTATAACCCAAAAAAACGGGCAGTCTGTCTCTATGCCCAGTCGAAAATGGTGTAAGGTAAAAGTCAAGAATGACCAGGGAAGCGCAGGAGCTGAAAGAAAAAAAGTCCAAAATAGTGTGATACTGTAAATGAATGATATCAACACAAATATGTGCCCACACTCAAGAGAATATATAATATAAATGTGAGTGTGAAACAATATATAAAAAGTGTAAAAGGGTGTAAACTTACCCAAAAGTAGTATAAAAATATTCATGTAAAATGGAATCACGATGTGTGAAAAAACAGAGATGATAAATGTGCCAAAAAGTGGTATCACAATGAGTGAAGAATAAAACACAGCAGTGAAGTGAAAAAACAAAAAACAAAAACTGAGAATCCCACCAATGAGGGGTACCAGTAATAATGACTGGCCACCCCCCTAGTGAGAAAAACTCACCAGACCAAGTAGTAATGACAGCTTATACAAAATCCAACTGGTTCAACCTTTATCAGATGATGTAGAAAAGATCTCTTGAAGAGAATTCTTCAATTTGTACCTCATATGAATTAGTGCAGCACTCTCCCCCTGCACTCCCTGAATATGTTACTGCCTATAACCAGACTAAGGCACCATGAAACCTTGTCCTGGCCCTGCCAGAGTTCCCTCCTACTCCTCTGCTTCTTGCTTCAGTCTCCTTCAGGGGCTGGCTGTCTCGGGGGCCTTGACCTGGTGATTCCCTTGCAGTAAAGAACAAACCCCCTTATTGAGGTTAAGTGCAAAAACTGGGGATCCCTTGACTCCACACCCAGAGTTCAACCAGTGCCAAACTTCCAGAAGGTTTACAAAAGCTAACTAACCTTACATGCCCAGGCCCAACATTCTCTATGAGTCCAGGCTGGGGGCCCATTAAAATTTGGACATACTCTTGTTCTCTGATGGGCCAACCCTGCATAGTTCTATATTCCAGGAAGAGAAATAATTTTAGATTATTCTTATTCACCATTAAAGCTAAACATCTGTTTAACTACAATATTTAGTTTAATTAGTCAAAAAAACTCATACATTTTAAGATGTAATGTAATGGAAATTAAAAGGCACCATTATATAGACATGGAACTTACCCTTAGAATATATACTAGGGGGTATATTATCCTATATAGTGCAAGCACTAACAATCTTTGTGGTTGATGCACCATTAATTGTAAATGTTTTCAGTTTCCAAACATCAGCCTAAACTATTATCTAAGCTGTTTTGGGGTAAGTGCATTATATTTCTTACAAATGTTCTTGTTGATTGTAACTATTAGTGACTTGCATTTTATCTACCTCAAAATAGCCAATTAAACACAGACAATTAAACATAGTCAATTAAACAGTAAATTCAAGTACTGTAATTGTACTTTTAACAGAATGTAGACGTTTATCAAAATGCATATTTTAACTCAGGTTAAGTTTAAAACCTTGAAAGAAAGATGTAGTGAAAAACAGACACTGGCTTGTTTGAAAAAAAAAAAGATACATTTATGGTCATTCAAATCAGTACCTAATGTGGGCCGGAGTATACGTAATTATTACTAATAACATTGTAAGAAAAGTATGATAGAATATACATCGTTACTTAATTAGAATGTTAGGTTTTGTTATGGACAGTATATACATTACATAATATATATTAGATAGAATTGTATCGTATATTCGTGTTTTGAACTGAACTGTTAGATATTATGGGCGAAATTCATTAAAATCGGGATTATCAACATCGAAAAATTGATATTGCCATTTCGAAAACGGGCCGTTTTTGCAGGAAAAATGCATCAGCCGCACATTGAAAATCAGAAATCAATATCGCAATATCGAAAAATATAGCCGCCGATTTTTACCGATTTCTATAAAATCGGATGGTAGTCGCAAAAATACCATCCGATATTGCGATATTGAAAAATATCGCCAGTGATTTTTGTAAAATCGGATTGTAAATGCGAAAATACCATCCGATATTGCAATATCGGTAATTTTTCGGTGATATTTATCGAAATCGTGATATCAATTATTACCGATTTTTTTCAATTTGAATCAATTTCGCCCTATCTGTTTACCATGTATCATTTGTTCCACTGAACAAAGCATGTTGTAATAGGTTCAAACATGGTTTGGTAACCTTGATTTCAAATTCATATCTTGGGATGTCTGCAAATGTGTGGGATATAACTTTGCAACTATTGCAGATTAGCTAAACTATGATAAGTCATTCAAATTCCTGTACATGGGGCCCAAAATAGATCAGTCAAAATTCATATGGGAAAGGAAGAAACTAATAGTAATGTAACATATGCCTAAAAGCAAGCTATCCAGAAGAGATACAGGCGTTCCTGAGCTGTGTTTGCAATTTATTGCTATTTGGGGCACATTCATCAAAGAATTTGACAAAGTGAATTTATGTCACTTTGGGTTACTATGCTCAGACAGATGTGCTACTCATCTACTAAGAGTGGATTCCCTTGGTGAAAAAAATGAATAGCAGTCAATGCCATTTCATGTATAATTAGTCAAACAGTAGCAGACATGTACTAGCCCTAGTTAAGTGAAGTGACATCATCTTTATAATATCACTATAACTGTATCAAGTGAATATTACATCCCTTTCTATGTCACCAAATTCCTAGTTATGTTGTCACTTTTTTGCTATCTTTTCTTTGTCCGTTGATTGAGAACAGTTGCCTTATGCCACAGAGCCCTGCCACCAACCACTTTTAGAGAAGTACGCCTTGCCAAATTCAGCAGTTTAACGCACTCCACTAGGAACATGGGCGAAAGCTGCAAAGCAGCTTGAAGAGTTGAAGAAGTGGTGAATGGATGGGAATTTGGACCTGCATGCAACTGGACATTTATACACAATGAGTTATAATAATACAAAATTACTCAGTAGATTTACAAACAAGCCTATAGCAAACATGCTGTTATGAATATTCTCATGAGTTGTTTCAAATAACAAAACCAGCTTTGGAGAATGTGACAAAATCAGTCCTGCTACATCTAAATAATGATTGCATCATAGTTGTTAGGCTGTTTAATAGAATTCTTTTTGCCCAAATCTATGATTTCCCATCCATCATGATCATCATTGTTAAGTAGCTAGAAAACAATTTAATTTCAATTTCTGAAAAATGAATTAGATCAGAGAATAGTGTTGTAGTAAATCTGCACATTTTGACCGTAGTAGTTGGGTCAAGCAAGGTTTCTGCCATAACAGCTAATCCCATTTAGCATACCAAACCAACAAATCATATTCTGTATTTCTCATTCTAATGGCAAGTCACCAGTAAAGCATAACTACTGCAAGAGTTACTAGACTGGTGTAAGCATTATCAATCTTATTAATTATCCTAGTACTAAAATTTACATTTCTTTACAGATCTCACTGCAATTATGGTACAGTTTTTAAAGCTCCGTTTTAGTCCTTCTTCAGACACACAAGAGAGTTTTCATGGTCTCAGTACTCCACACAGTGATATACTATTTATAAAATATTTCTAATAGATATTTATGAATACTTCAATTTGTACATTTAAAATGATTTTAAATGTAAGTAAAAGATTCACATTTATTTCCATCCCACAGTACGTGTTACAAGTATAACTGAGGAAAATAGAATAGAATTAATTATGGACGATTTATAAAAATGTTTTGGTTTCTTCATGTTTCTTGAAACATTAACGTTTTTTTGTCTAGTGCAGAAAATGTATAATACAGACTCCCTCTTGACTGTCACCTCCAACTCCCCCAAGCAGAGGTTGGATAAGATGTAGTTATAAATTCATCAATATTCTGAGAACATATGGACAATGTGTGGGAAATACTAGAAGTTTGTGTAAACATCTTTATTTGATGCTGATAGTGTATTTCCTAACAAACTTGTTGTGTGTTTTATAAATGTATAAAATTTATGTTGAAATGTTACATGTAGAAATATGCATAAGAGAATCTGTAGACATTGTGTGGGAAGCACAAGTGCATCTATTCACAGGGAAGTTATTCACTGGTAGAGCAAATTATAACAGGAGAAGGGAGAAAATGTTTAAACCTTTATACTGAAATAATGGAAGAGTAAAAACAAGGTTGAGAAGAAATCAGTACACAACAATAATAAGGTAATTACAAAGGAAAAGCACGAACACAATGCAAGGACTGCAGTGAGAAGGGACAAGTATGGCAGAATCATTTAGTAGAACTGGAGAGACAGTTATTAAACCCATCCGAATTCACTGATAGCGAACTCCCATTTTAAAATCGCGACCGCGACTAAAAAATTGTCGCGGTCGAGATTTTAGAATGGGAGTTCGCTATCAGTGAATTCGGAAGGGCAAATTTGGAGTTTACGGAATAACCCCCTAAATCTATTATCAGATGTCAGATGTCAGCTATAACTCAAAAATAGGAAAAACATATAACAATGTAATAAAAATAATCTTTGGATTTTTCTTTAAGGCTTATGTTAACAAAGAGGGTTTGTCTCTTAGACGTGTCCACAGTAACAAATTAACTGAAAGCTTTATGTTAGAAAAATATTATGGAAATTTACCTACAAGTGAAATATACTAAGGTGTAGATTGTGGTTATCTTGGTATACATTGTGGCTTTGTTTTTTCATCTCTCTTTGTTTTTTTGGGGGGTGGCAACAATAAAATAAACTTTAGTAAAAGTAGAGGTGGATAATCCAAATAGAAAATATATGAGCATTCTAGGTGGTATGAGAACACTCTATGATTTTTTGCAAACACTGACATAGACTGTATTTAAAAAAAAATCAGGAAAACATGTCACCGAACCTTGTCTTGGCAACAGTTTCTGTAATACAGCATAAAATAAAAACAAAGATTCGGACAAATTTTTTTCTCCTCTCCAAATGAAAAAAATCAAATATTTAATTAAGCATTTTTAATTTTGTATTCTGAAAATCAAGGTTACTTTGACGTTAGAATAGGCAGTTGTAAGGGGTACTTGAAGGGTATGTAGAGGCAGTTATAAATCAAGGGTTAAATGTGTGTTAACCCTTAGATTTTACCTTTCAAGCAGATAGCAGGCATTATAGTCAGCTTAAACTTCTCCTACCTAGTCATTTTCATTACAATCATGGCATACCAAGAAGCACAGGACATAGCCACATCTCTTCCATCTCTATAGCCATGTCTCATCCACCTCTATAGCCACGCCCCCTCAACGTCCCTGCTTTTCCCTGACCGTCTCATAGTAGTTGCGGTCAGAATGAAAGGGACTGTGCATACTCAGAGCTATCCAGCCAATAGCTGAGTGACTGGATAGCTCTGGTCATGTGCAGTCCCTTTCACTCCGACCATTCTCTCTTTCTGTCACTTGGTTGCAGTCTTTATTGTCCCTTATAAATGATTTGAACACCACACCAGAGCCCTGTCATCAATCCCCTACTTCACCAGTTTAAGCTGGCCAACTCTAGCAATATGCTTTGCATAATTCACCAGTTCAATGATATTTGACACTTGGTGAATAGGAGAATGTCCACAACCATCGTGAGCATTACAGTCGCAATAGACTGCTACTGTTGCAGTCATGACTTTATTATGGGAATATTGTCGTAATCTCGACTTTAAAATTGTCACAGATTTGCTATGGGAATCCACTGTTTGAGAATTCGACAGTCAAATTCTCACTTTAGTCAATAACTCCTTTGTGTTTTGTATATCTGCTATGTAAGCAAATTATGAAATTAAAGGAAGTAGGTTTAAAAGATATATTATTTTTTTATTTTTTCATTTCACACTTAGGGCAAAATTCATAAAAGTCAAAAAGGCTGATATCGAATTTTATCGATGGTACAAAAATGGGTACTGATCGAATAATATTGATCGATACTTTTAATAGCTTTTTTCCAATAAAAACATTTTGATCAATATTTTTCAATCTGTTGCTGCTGGGAAAGTGCCATAAGTGCTTACAACACTTCACCAGCGGTAACAGATCGAAAAATATCCATCGAAAAGTTTCGATCGGAAAAAACACTATTGAAAAGTATCGATCGATATCATTCGATCAGTACCCGTTTTTGTACCATCGATAACATTCGAAAAGGTCGAAATTGGCCTTTTCACCTTTTATAAATTTCGCCCTTAGAAAGGCCTAATATGATTGCATATAAAGGGAAAATACTATCCTTTCTACTTGATTGTATTACGTTTTTTGAAAAAACAGAACAGGGAAAACAAATATTTTTAAAATCTTTTTCTGGTAGTAAATATTTTGTCTAAAAAAGAGAAATCTATGATATATATTTTACGAACGGTCAACTACAGGTTTAAAAAGAATTTAATCTTAAAACTAAACTAAAGAATACAAGATATTTGGTACCCTTTCTGTGATGATCAATATGTATTTATTTTGAATATTTCTATAGTGCTGATATCTTCTGCAGTGCTTTACAGAGCTGAACCATTCACTTTGTCACTGACCCTGTGAAGCTGACAATCTAGTTCTACCGCATAATCACACAGACAGACACAGACCAGGGACAATTTAGCCAGGCTTCATTAACTTATTGGGGGTCATTCTGGTAGCTCCGAATTTTCCATCCTGAATTCATTTATAGCGAACTCCCATTATAAAGTCGCTACCTTGACAATTCTCCCATTATAAAGTCGCGACCGCAACAAAAAATCTGTCGCGGTCGCGACTTTATAATGGGAGTTCACTTTAAGTGAATTCGGGATGGAAAATTTGGAGCTACCGGAATGACCCCCATTATGTTTTTGGATTGTGGGAGGAAACTGGTAAACCCAGTGGAAATCCAAGCAAGTATGGGGAGAACGTATAAATTTCACAAGGTCCTGGGTGGAAATCAAGACCCAGGGTTGCAAGGCAGCAGTGCTAAGCATCTGACATGCAATCTTTCTCTAAGGCATGGACCTAAGGGACTCTGACAAGGGGCTTTTTTCATCATCAGATATTTTTTATTACCCTGATATTAGAAGTTCTACTAATATTTTTCTTTCTGTTGAAATGACTAAATGTAGTTGAGCATTTTTTGCTCTCTCTGGCTGTATTTGCTGAGACCCTTTGTGACTTGTTTTATGTAATTAGATTCTTACAGGGGCATACATATTGTGTAGGTAGGGGGGACTGCCCATGGCTAGTTAAAAACTAATGTGGGAAGATAATTGAGTACCTGAGAAGCTGTGAGCAGCACAGTAGTGTTGACTGTTTTTTGGCAAACTAATGTTCCATGCTTGAAATAGAATACAGCTTTGTAACTATGCAGAATGCTGGGGGGGGGGGGGGAACAATTCTAGGGGGCTCCCTCAATCTGCCCCCTAACGTTTCACAATGCACTGAGAATCTTTATAAAGATATGATAAAATGTTCTGAAACAGTATAAAACAGCGGTGCTAAACAGCTGTTTCCTCCCTGTGTTTTTCCATGCCTTATCTAAGACTACTTTCAGAAAGCATTGTTCATTTTTTTTTTGTTCATTTTGAATACATGTTTTTGAAATTTCCACTTGGGGGATATAATTTAAGGTTTGTTCTGCCCTGTCAAAATAATTAAATGTAAATTAGGTCAGGAATCATCTACAGTAATGAATGTCAAATCATTAAATCAGCTGATGCACAGTTCTTTGTCAAAATACAGAAAAAATGTTTGCACAATGTCACACGATACGATGCAGATTTCATGTAACTGCAAATAAATTCTGACAACAAAAAGAGCTAAATTTGCACTGAACAATTGTGACAATTTATAAGGTAAATAAATACTGTAAATAAACATTGCAAGATAGGTGAAAATTAAATCATGTGAAAAATAATGAAAAAACATTTTTTACACCTTGATCAATGGACTCCCAGGGTGCGTTTTCGATTTTTTTTTTTCAAAAACAGTTCTCAGAAAACATCCTTCTCCTCTGCTTTGGAACAACAGGACAAATTGTCCTGCTGTGCTGATCTTAGATGGATCTGTTGGTATAGCAACAAGTAGAAAATGCTTTCTCTTGTTATATTTGATATTGAGTAAGTCATTCAGAAATGCTGAAGGTGAGAGAGCCTCTGTGACAAAACTGCACATACTTAACTGTATAGGAGTTTGATTATAATAGATAGAGGACAGGGCTGGGGTTGGGGGGGGGGGCAAACTGGGCAACTGGCTTGGGCCCCTCACAGTGCTCTGCACAGTTACATAGTTCTATTCAGCTCTTAGTGCTTGAGGAGAAATGCTTGAAGTAGAGGTGTAATCGTGATTCTATTAAACAATTATTGTTACACATGCATCAATATATGGCCAGCCTAAACTCATAGGTGCTTATTTATTTAAATCCGAACAGTAATGTAGGGCCAGGGTAACACTAGCTGTTTTTGAGCTGAACTGTTTTTAATTAGGCTCATTATTGTCTATAGTGCAAAACAAAATTGTCAGTGTAGATCAGGGGTGGGCAAAGTTTTCTCATACGGGGCCGGTTTAATAATTTTCAACCATGTGGCGGGCCGGTAACATACCCAACATGGTGAATCCCACCTTTCGCCATACTGCGCTGCCCCACAGCACCCCAAATTCCCCATACTGCGCTGCCCCACAGCACCCCATATTCCGCATACTGCGCTGCCCCACAGCACCCCCCATTCCCCATACTGTGCTGCCCCCACAATCCCCCCTCCCACACTGTGTTGTCTCCACCACAACTCCCCTCCTTCACTTTGCTGCCCCTTCCACAACCCTCCCTCACTGTGCTGCAACCACTACAACCCCCCACACTGTGCTGCCCCCACCACAACCCTCCTCCCACACTGTGCTGCACCCACCAAAACGCCCCTTCCCACACTGTGCTAACCCCACCACAACCCCCCCTCACTGTGCTGCCCCATCACAACTCCCCCTCCCTCACTGTGCTACCCTACCA
>JAKJJM010059710.1:0-10797 GCA_021901965.1 Pipa carvalhoi | reverse complement strand
TATGCGCATTCACCGAACCCTTCTTTGTGTCATCACGAATCTGCATGAGTCAGGTGTGTATTGACCTCTGTGGCGGAGGCTCCGTCGAATCCCTGAGACCGAAAAAACCAAACCCCTAGGGTTCGATAGAACCCCGGTTAAGAACCACTGTATTAGACGCAGTAAAAGAACTTTGGGTAAGAGGAATGCATAATACTAGAACAGGATCCTTGTGAAGTGAGGTATTCCAGAAACTTTGTGCACAGTGTGTCTGCAATAAACTCATTAAGCATATGCAATTTTGGAGTGTGCTGAGGCATTTATTTGGAAGTGTTTAGATAACAGGAAGGCCTAACATCAGAAAAGGATACTAGTAGGTAATTTAAAAATTGAGGAATGTTACAGCTGCCCAAAAGGAACCGTAAAAAGAAATCTGCAGGGTGTTCTAACTTCCAGACCCCTGAACCCTTCCCCCAGCAACGTGTCTGCGTGGCACATCTTCCTAAACCCTCGGGATACATTTCTAAAGCTGAAAAGGCTTTCCCTCATCTGGACTGTTCGAATTAATTACACACTTTAATGACATGAATTATTAATTTGATTCTGACTCTGCAGCTTCTGATTATCTTGCGTTGCCGACTATACAATTCCAGCTTCATTAAAACATCACCAGCTGCCTCTCAGACCGGCATTAAATAGTGAGAGCAATAATCAGATTATCTCCCTGGCAGAGAATACCCAGCGCTGGCCTCAATAACACAATATGCTCTTATTACTCATATTTATTTAAACAGCAAGCAAAAGCAACAGTCGTGTCTGTTCTAAACAACTTGCAATCTGATTACCGTAGACCCTGTTGCTGACAAAATACCTTCATACTGCCTCTGAGAACAGAAACCAGCCAACTAGTAGAGAAATACCTCTATCTTAAGTGTAAATAATGAACTAGCTCTTATTAAGTGGCAGATTAAACTTTCTATGCACTGGGTCAGACAACAAAGGCGAAAGTCCAGCAGGTCTTAAATCCATAAATATGCAAATATTTCTTCCCTGCAGAGACCAGCAACCTGCACTGACAGATGTCATGTGAAGCACCAATGAATGATGACCTATTCCAATGACCTGCTCCACTCAGAGAGTAGAATCAAAGTCATATTAACGTCATCAAAATCTTGCTCTTGAAGGCCTGGTTAACACTAAAGTGTTCTGCAAAAATTTCAGTTGGACAAGCAGCCTTCACTGTTGAATAGATTACTACAGTGGAAAGCCTAGGGTTTTATTGAACTAGGATGGAGTTTCCAAGTATGTGACTGCATCTTATCCAAGATGCCCTTGGAACAAAGCAGAAGAGACATGAATGGCATCAGCAGTTAGATGAAAGCATCAATAGGACCAAGTATACAGGACATGGACATGGTCTATTTGGTTATGAGGTAAGGGAGTTGGCCTGTTAATCCTCTGCCTGAGGGCAGAAGCATAATTTAATGTAAGAGACATCCCAGGAGGGGGGAGTTATAGACCCAACATCATCTGATTATAATAAGCTGTGAAAAGGTCAGACCCTAAGGAGAATAAAGCTCTCACTAGTCAACACAGCCACAAATCATCATTACACAAATGAGACAAATCGTACAATGACATTTCAAATACTGTCTCAAAGAACGTAACAGTTGGCCACTGTGCTAGACCCCATGAATACTACCTTTATCATAAGAGATAAAAAATGTAAACCATTTAAGTTGTATTTTTCTCTATGGTGCATGTCACATGTGGAATTAAACTTGCTTGCTTTGCGCTCATAAGGAAACAATGACAACTTTAGTCAGCTACAGTTTTCCATGTGCCTCAAACTGGTTCCCAGACAAACTGCCAAGGTTTGCATCTTTGGCCTATTTTCAAACTTCTATTTTCAGTCCTAAAAAAATACTGCATTTTTTCCCTACACCAAGGAAAGTATTATTTATACACACCAGGATCAATAGATTGTTAGACAGAGTATTGCATAGGATTAAGGTTTTTCTTTCATATTTCACAGATAAATACACACACTTATACACTAGTGGGCACCCTTGCTCATAGCTTGATTTCTGGCATTTTTTTTTTATTCCTTTAAGAAGAGGAGAGGCTTGGCAATCACAGTGTCCTTTCACACATTTCAGCTCTGTAACTGTTCTGTATAAAGAACAAGGTGACCCAGGCACAAAGAGATATGGTACATCTCAGATACTCTAGGTACGGTTGAAAGATCTTTGTATGAGAACGCAAGGTAAAAACTAGGTCGGCATCTTACTGTTAGAAAATCAGTTCATCAGTTTAAAAAAAAAAAGTATAATCTGTGTGCAAAGATGCACTGGCAGGTAGCAAGATAATACAAGATACAACATGAATTAGATAAGTAGTGATACATCTCTGCTGAAAAATGAAAGCAAAGTAACCATAAATAAGACAGATAATATGAAGAGTAGCGCCCCTGAAACCTCCCAGAGACAGGTGTTAAATGGTTCAATCCTTGTATTTGTAGCAGACAGGTGGCATAAGTATGGTGGCACCAATAGGGACACAAGGCCTCATTGTGCAGATTACAGCAGAGGCTGCATTATGGAATTACATCCGATAATGACACATTAACAGCAGTTGTCTTTAAGTGTCTCCAGAGTGGGATTTACATACATGCTAACTACACACAAAATGTAATTACTTACTAATTTTAATTGCTCATTTCAAGTGAAAATAATTAGTTGGCAACTAAGGCAATCATTAGCAGAACAGCATAAATCTCTCCATGAGAATATGCAAGCCTTGAATATACACTGCTTCAAACATGCCAAGCCTACAATATCCCCAGCATGGAACATGCCAGCCTCCTAACTCTCACAGCATATTATTGTTATTATTTATAAATCATTAACATACTTCACAGCACAGAACAATAGTACAATAGTATTACAAAACAAAATGGCAATTAACAGTCACAATGACCAGAGGAGATGAAAGCATTGCTGGTAAGAGCAGTCTCCCCAGCATAGAACTAATCCATCTGAAACCATATTCAGTCTTACATTTACCTGTTCTGAAACCAACTGAATCCTTCAAGGGTCTTTTTACTGATATAATCATAAGAACAGGATTTTCATAATTTGTCACCCCACTATATTACAACACATCAAAAATCTAACTTGTACTCTGAAAGAATGCTTATTAGAAATGCACTCATTCATTTCCATTCATTTTGTTCAGTACTCATTTGGTTTTAAAACACTCCAAACTGATCTTTAGGACAGGAATTTAAACATCTTCATTCGGGCAATACATCATAATAAACATCCTCATATGAACTATAACACGCATGCTAAAGAGTAAAAATATGTAAAATATCCAGAAACATATTTGTGATGGACCAGTGGGGGTCTAGGATAACAATTACTGATTTTGGTAACAAGCCCCACTCTGGGTCCCAGACTACAGCACACACACAAGTAGTTATAACCCTGGATCCTAAAACACTATATCCATCCTGAACCGCATACACCTGACAAATTAATTCATATCTATAAATGCAGGACACAGTTTATAATTGTGCTTGGTGTGTCTGATGCCTCCTGTTGCCTCATCATTTACCGTATGCTAGTAGAGACTGCTCAGCCACATAAACAGATGCTAAGGAACTGTTGTTTCAGTTAACTGTGATGAACACTAACGGAGACAATCGTTTAGCGTTTCCATTGCTGCATCGCTGTTTTATATACACAGTGCAAAATCAGCTCCTAATTAATATGTGTACATGCAAAAAATGCTGACACAAAGAGTGCACAATGCCCATTCCCCAAAGTTGGCCACAAATAGCCAGCTTTCTCTGCAAACTCTTTACACAAACGTGTCATACGATAGTATGTATGAATCCAGAATCAAACAGATCTTTGTCATACATGTTGGCAAACATCTTGTAAGGATCACATTCACATCTGTATACAGTAATCAGCTGGTAGTAACTATAAGTGATCCGAATGCTGAAGCAATTGGATCTGCAAACGTTTTGGACAAATTTGGTCACCCCATATGGGGACATATGATCTGTCATTAAGTCGTTGGGTCCAAAGAATCTGCCAGTAAATGACCTGATTTTTTTGAGCAATAAATCAATGAAATAGATGTGTTTTTTTCTATTAACCAAAAGCTGTACCATACGACTAAAAGGACAAATCTGACAAAAATCTCTAAAAGGAAATACATGGAATGATTAGTAAAAAAATGTGATCTGCAAAAAGCTAAATACATTGAGCAAAATAAATGCTTTGCATAACCTACTCCCCAAGCTGTTTCTTAATTTTTTTTCTTTGTTGCATTTTATATATGGCAATAGATTGCATATATCACGCTTACAGACATACTGCCCCTGTATAAGCCGAAGAGGTCAGCTGAAAATATTCTTCTTTCTGAAATGCAACAACAGCTGCTACAGAAACGCACATATTCCAATTTTCCACAAACACTACTGTCATTTTGTTCATTTTAGCTGCAATTAATATGTTCCAACAAAGCCTAATATAAGTTAAGTGCCTCCAGATATTCAGGGCACTGACCCTTGCAGGTTTAGCAAATAACCTCTTAGCAACCCTGGCCTAAATTAATCATATAAGTTGGACATTATCAACAGGGCTGTTCCTGGGTCGGTGGGCACTCCTGGTGGGGTGGAAATTTTTCACCCCCTGGTGGCTCCCCCCTTGGCTCTCCATCTGTCCGGCGCCCCGGGCGGTTGCCCGCCTTGCCCAGGCTTGGGAACGGCCCTGATTATCAAGTATCTGCTCTATGAAAAATATTTTGCTACTTAAAAGCTAATTTTTCAGCAAAGAATTTCTTTATTTAAAATGCAGAATTTGCACAGTATGCCACATGTATGAGGTTCAGGTTGTGAAAGGGTGTATACCCAGTTATCCTGTCCTGCTAGATTAATGAGGTTTGTAAGATTTCCCTTTAACCACAGAAAAGGCGGGTTGAAGGGGCATAGGCATCATCTCATAATAATACCATTCAGATGCTGCCTCTGTGCTAGAGATAAGAACGGCTCTTATCAGAGCAGTCCTGGAAATGTGCTGTTGTCTGATTAGACCATGGTCTTAGCCAAGGTTATAAACAGCTCTTATCAAGGGCCTGGTGACACAGTAATCCAGTCAGTATCAGCAGCAAGGACCACACTGCCAATATCCCCACCACACTGACTGAGGGATACATTCAATGCACAGTGAAAGCTCTTGATTGAAAATCTCTCCGTATGATGTCTGATATGATTAAATTTTGCAGTAAAATAAGCTAATTTATCAAAAAAGATAATTGTCTGAATATGTATAACTGTGTATACCATTATAAAACGACTGGTGTAAATCTTGCTGTATTCCACCCTGGCCTGTCAAGAATGTGCAATCATCCAATTAGCAGTTATCATATTGATTGTTAATTTGGAGAATTTGTATTGTAGTCAAAATGATAATGTCTAATGTAGAGCAGTCTGGTTAGATCGCAATTTGCTCCATGTGATAATGGGCAGGCTATTTTACTTCCCTCCTACCAATGCAGAATGGCCTAACTAGAGACTGGTTGTTGGAAACTGTAGTTCAGTCACTGCTGGATGGTTCTGGCCTACACTATTCGTATCTATAGTTAGTAATATGTAACACAAAATACAAAATATAATATTAGGTACACATGCAATAGACGCAACAAAACAACCTATTTCAAGCTAATTTCACTCTTTTTTAGCATCACTTTATGTTTTAATAAATGCACTTTTAACCCCCACTTGATTATTCATAAACCTTTTGAATGTCTATTGAAATACTATACTCTACCACAAAACCAGTGATTTTATCATTTTTCTTCTGGATCCTAATGTGTTAAGATTTATATAGATTGACACATACACCTTTTTGCTCCAACCTCAATCTATTGTTTATCTAATTCCTTACCCATTACATTTGGCTTATGTCAGCTAACAGCACCCAATGACTCTTGTATGAAGGTGCAATTATTTCTGTCGTGCTGCATTACATGCTTCTGCTGGGCAGGAGGTATAAAAACCATCACAACATCACTACTATAATTTTGTGAAAATCATTGCGACTAACTGATCAAGAAAGTGGAAGAAACAAACTGCAACACAGAAATGTTACTGAAAATACTCGTCATCTAAGTCACAATAATAAATTTGGCACTGGCTTGTTTAATTTATATTCGTATAGATGACACATTGTCACATGTTGAGGGACTTCCCTTTCACCTCCTTGTTTAATTGAAAAAGGAAAAACAGGCTTGATCTATACTGTAGAAAACAATATTGCATTCAACTCTTTCTGCATCTACTGTCTCTTCGCTTTTCCTACCACTTATTCACTTCTCCATCCTCATTCCTTTCATCTTTAGCTATAGCCCTTTATTGCTCTTTATCCTTCTTTTTTTACACACTCTCTGAGCTCAGTGATAAATGAATAAGCAGTCACGGTCTGGAATGGTTAGGAATCAGTGCCCTGCCGCTGTAAGTGTTTGCAGTAATTGTGTCCGCTGGGTGAATGGGAATCCAAGCCTTCAGAAGCAGCTCAGAGGGCTCTACTCATGCAGCTTCCCGGGAGTAATTCAGCAGGTTTATAGATGGGAAATTAGCTCTGGGGCTGGTGATATTGAGCGGAACTACGGACAGAAGAGAGAATAATGATAGAGGATCCCAAAGCTTGAGTAGAAAGGACACATGGTACAGTCAGGTTTATTGCGAGAAAAAAAAAAAAACACAGCAGCCACGCAAGTCCTTATTACCAAGTATATTGCAAAAAATGTATTTGATGGCATCCAAGGTAAGTAGCAAAAAATGAGAAAAGCACAAATACAGAAACCATAAGGGATAACATGATGGTGTGCAATAAGGGTGGAGGGATGAGGAAGCAGTGAACAAACAGGTGAAGACGTCACAAGCAAAATGCATCCCATAATCTGTATTCTGATCTCACTGTCAGTGGAGATACGATCCGAATATCCACCTCATGAAACATTCAACACATTCTGACTTCCTCCCTGCCCATGACAATCTATCTCCCTCTTCTCTTTACACAGGGAGAGAGAAGTCCACAGCAACAGTTACATTACGGCTCCATCAGCCTCTTTGCTATTCCATTAATGTTTTCCAGCTTCTTGTTCCTTTCTCTGTTTTGTTCCCTTGTTCTGGCTCCTGTGTGGGTCAGGCAAATAAATCTCAGGAGGATAATGGGTAAGGAAATTATTTCCACTAGACCAGTAGGCAGAACTTTAACTAAGGGCACAGACTGATGGATAGGAATACTAAAACAGTGGAGTAGGCATGTGGCATATTAACCCTTTACTTGATCAGGCCAGTGCTAGTTTTACCAAGTTAAAAAGGTTAAAAATATAGTTATTTCTCTGCAGTTCTCTATTGCTAGGCAGACAGTGCTGTGTTGGGCGCTAACATCAGAAAGGGAAAAGTGAGAATACTTATGGGTTTTTATTTGTATGTGTTTAAAGTTTCCTGCATCTATGTTTGCCACAGTCCTTCATGGAACCCAACAGGAAATTGGCCAGTACAGTACCTAATGCACACCCAATATGCTCCAGCCTACCTCTCCCAAGCCTGGGCTGCTGAAGCTGGGGAAGTTGGATTTACGCATACATTTTCATTCAAATGTAATACATGTGACTTTTATTAACACAATAATACTTAAATCACGGTCTACCATCTAAGGAGAATTTGTTTTCAGCAACTACACATGGTCTATCTTGTATAAAAATTGGGGAGTTCAACTCTAAACCAGGATACCTTTCAGATAATTTTTTTTTTGGTCTTAAGCATGCTTGGGGGACAGATATACATGCTATGAGATTTGCTGAACTTTGTGATGGCAAAAAGAAAAAAAATCTTTGAGAGTAGACCTATCATTTAAGATATGCCAACCAAGAGACACTGAAGAACTCCTTTTTCTGTCTTTGTACCTCAGAAACTCAGTTACAAATGCTGGGCACTGAAAGATATCCTACTAAGCAACGTGGTGATGGCCATCTTACATTACATCACATCACCAAGTACCTGTATTTTCAGTCCTAGATGTGACTTAGAGAGTAAGGTTTTTTTCTAAGTGTTCAAACAAACCAGATTTTCTATACGTACCTGTTTTGGCATTAAAGGGGACAGTTCAAGTTATTTTCAACAACCAGGAAACCATTTAAATGTAAACAAGGACAAACATGTAAACAAGAAAAAAAAAAAAAGAGTTCTGAACAATAAGTTAAATAAATCCACTGCAAAAAATGAAAATGAGGATCAATTGCAAACTGTCTTAGTATACCATCTATAACGTTCTAAAAATGAATTAAAAAACTTTTAAAAAGAGCTGCGCTACAGTGTATTCCACTTTACATTGCATTTACTACTCTTTAAATGAGCTCTGCTTCAGAATATCCCATTTTATATTGCAGCAGTGGTGGACCTATGACACTCTCTGTGGGCACGCGCGCAGTCGCCACCGCTGCTCTAACAGCCTTCCTAGATCCCCCCAGCGAGTGAGCGAGCAAGCACTCCTTCAGTATAGGCTGCACTCCTTCAGTATAGGCCGCAGACCCAACCTGACAATTTTCAGGTCGGATCCGTAGCCTACACTGAAGGAGTGCTCACTCACAGAGAAGATCTAGGTAGGATAGCCATGGCCAGAGCTCTCCCCGATGCAGGCACACTGATGTCACTCATCGGCACTCTGTGCCGAAAAGGTTCACTGCCATTCTTATATTGCATTTACTGATGTTATATATACAAAAGCTATCTCCATCATTTCTGTAAAAAGCAGATCACCCACAGTATATTTAGTTTGCATTCAGTGCCTATTTGTATGACAAATTCAGGGGAATTCATCAACAAGGGCAAACTTGTATATCGGTAAGTAAGTTTATATTGCATGGTGCTTACACTTTTGGAAATTTCAATGTTGGTAGCTAAAAACAAAGAAACAATCAGAGGAATTTGCCAACAGTGGCAAACTTTACAGAGAACCCATATCAATCAATCACAGGTTGGCTTATATAACTCTAGCTTCTTTATACCACAACGTAACAAAAAAATAAACATCTGCCTCTGCCCACTTCTGCAACAAGAGCACACCCAGAAAAATCACAGTCCGGTTAACCCACAAGCTTTATAGTCAATGTTGGCTGTAGTCCTTCTGGCCCCAGTTAAACACAGGACACTTACAGCCCACAAGTTTACTTTCATACTCCTTGCTCAGAAACCCCAAAAGCACTTTAGACACTTAATAACCATGCCAATTATTGTAACAGAGCTCTGCAGTGTTGTCATTGGCATTTAGCTATCATTTCAGTGATGTGCTTTCCCATCATGGAATGCATCCAAATTAACATGCACAGATCTTGGAGATTCATCTTATCACAGTGACACATAACAGAAAGGGGGCATAGCTAGAAAAGGCCAATTAACCTTTTCAAATGCTTTTTCATTCCAAGGTGAGACTCCTCCTATTCCATATCCAGGTTATGCAATAAGACTGGGTAGACTTTTGTGCCTCCCCTAACATTCCACTTGACCTTACATTTTAGAACCAATGTTATGGAGTATCAGACTGTGCTCTTTTCTTCAGCCACGTGGTTGTGCATTTTTCTTAAGTCAGAGCCAGATGAGTGTGATTTGGAGTGTTGGCCATTACTCTTAGATGGACATATAGCTTTTGCTCCTGTAAAGCCTCAGACTGATGTGAATACTGCTTCAGTTTTTCATGCTAGCATTTTGATTAGATCAAAATAGGTCAACAGGGTAGTGGCAGTGCTTAACACAAGGCATTAAGCATGGCACTCCCAAAAACTCATCTGGTGAAGCCTTTTGTACAAGAGTATCTTTTAGTGGAGCTAAACATAGCTGTCAAAAACATAGTTTTCATTGTTTCTTTTGTGACAGGTTACATGATCAAAAAGTACAGTAGAGTCTTCCCATAACAATCAATCCTTATAGCCAGCAAAATATAGCTAGTGTGGATTTAAGCCAAGGCCATATTATTGCCTGGCAGCACTCCATTTTCTATTCCTTTAAAGAAGTAGCTCTCCTCTGTGGGCCCTTACTAAAGTAAACACAACAATCTGTAGTGATGCCACACAGGCCTAACACTACCTCACAAAACAAAGAATTCTGTATTTTAGGAAGTAGTAGTAGAGACGGGTGATCTTATGTCAGCATCGTCATTTTTTAAACTAATATTTTTAAAATATTAGTTTTGTGAAAATTCAACTGAAGATTACCCTTTGCTTTCTGATTGCAGACTGCTCCTTGATTAGTTCTGTCCACCACCCTCTTCTATGTAGACACTTTTGATGAGAGTATGGCACAAGGTGAGAGTGCAGTGGCTAGTCAGAAACAGTTGTACGGAAATCTATGTAGGTGAAAAGAGAATAATGTAAATCTCAGCTGCCATGGTCACTAACACCAGAAACTAGGCAGCTCGACTTTAACAATAGTGTGGAAGTTGAAAGGCAACCTTCTATCTGTAATTAGTAATATCCTATGGCATATTCACTGTAAATAATACAAAGATCTAGAGGATGCTCAGTGGTACAGAAGTGTAAAGGGACCCAAATATATACAGATACTCTGTACAACTACCAGATATGATAAAGGGGTTGTTTGTAACTGTAGGAGAACAACAACAAGGTTACTAGAATCTATCTTTAAAGTGGACCTATCAGCTCCTGATTTTAACTTTTTTACATAGTCAGTGATTATATAACATAAATGAAACAGTTTGTGGAAAAAAAATCGTTAGGATAGTT
>JAKJJM010059703.1:0-13459 GCA_021901965.1 Pipa carvalhoi | reverse complement strand
AGCATATAATCAAGAACATACATCACTCTAAGTGCCAGGCCATGATTGAAACAAGAGGATGGAGGTCCCTGCCCCATAGAGCTTACAATCTAAATAGGAGGAAGGCTTACATAAACAGATAGGAGGGTAACAGGTGCAGTAGCATAAAGTCACAGTTCATTTGGCTATAGGCACCAATTAAATAAGAAAATAAATAAAAAATATAAGTTTTGAATAAATAGTTGCAGAAATATAAAATAGACATGAAAATCAGTGCTAGTGCTCCAAGAGGTAAGATTCTAATTTAGGTTTGAAGATATTGATGGATTGCTCTGGGCAGAGGTAGAGGGGTAGAATTCCAAAGATAGGGGGCAGCAAGAGAGAAGGGTTTACATGCAGGTTTCTAGCCATTAGTCAGTTATATTTAGCTACAATGAAAAATGCTTTTGAAAGAGGGTGCAAGCTCTATAGTTTTTGTTTCCTTTATAAATGGAAGGGGCAGCTCTAAGAACTAATGGTAACGATTACAGTGTTAAAGATGGCTTCTAGACAGTAAACATGTGCATCTCTGTGACAGTAGCATTGGGAAATTCATTTTTCATGTGAGCCGTTCGCATTACAAAAGAAAAACAAAATAGAATTATGGAAAATGGAAAATATATGTAAAAAATATCATCTATACTCTTTTGTTTAATTTTAGTAAAAGGTAGGCTTATATCAAAGTCTTTACATTTATTAGTTGATGATGGATGAGTTTGGTCAAAGTACAGATGTAGTAATGTGGACATTTTTATTTACAGTAAATCTTTGTTAGGTTTATTTTTGCTTTGTGCTAATATAGTAAGTTAAGAACACTAACGATATAGATACCATTCAATACCTTATGATGAGATTAATCTTGCAAAACACATTGAGTTAGGATAACGCAAGATAATATAGCAATTTACAAATGTAGATAGGCTGGTTTCATCATTTAAAATTTTGTGACTAAGGGGGTCATTCTGTAAAGTCTGAATTGCAGTGTAAAGATCCGAATTCGCCAGCTAAAGACAGTCACAATAGACTGCTACTGTCGCAGTCGCGACGTTATAATGAGCATTTTGTCGCAGTCGCGACTTTACAAAGGAAATGTCAAAACTGGAACTTTAATAAAATTGTCACTGTCGCGATTTTATAATGGGAGGATTCTTGCGGTTGCGACTTTATAATGGGAATCCGCTATCTGCGAGTTCGACAGTCAAATTCTCACTTTACAGAATGACCCCCTAATTCTGTAGAATTTTGACATGATGGGTACATTTACTAAAGTCAAAAAGTTTTTGACTATTAAATGCAGGAGAAGCCTACTATTAATGATTTAACTGTTTTCTCCTATTTACTAAGCAGCTCTAAGACAATTTTATTGCCCAAAAAAATTGGTCTGCTTTTAGACTGGCGTAAACCCATTATTCCCTATGGAGTTGGTCCTGTCACTTAGCCACTGTCCCTCATAGAAAAATACTGCAGTTGATCGATATTTATCGATAATGATTTTTTTTTTCCAGTGGGGAAACATTTTTATCAATACTCAATAAATCAGGGTTAGCAAAAAGTACAGACAAACTGACAGTGAAACAGGATGAAACAAATCAATATGGACAAAATGGTCTTAGTAAATAGTAAGAGAGCAAATTTTACTTAGAGAAAGTGCTTTAAACAAATTGGGATAGGCTGACAAAATCAGTCTGCTATATTTGAAAATCAGTTAATATAATTGCAATACTATGGAAAAACTACCGATAACACATTGTGATATCCAAGAGTTGTGTCAAATGATAAAATGAACTTTGGTGCCTCTGAGAAATCAGATCTGTGCATTCATATTTCATATGTCAGGTCAGGGTCTTGATCCTAACTTTTATTAAACAGCTGTGTCTATACTGTGTGTTTACATCCGCATAATCAAATATAGATATTGATGTAAGTTAATGGTTGTAATGTAGTAATATGGAGTTTTTAAAAAAAAAAACTTCTAGTCACAATTCCAAACAAGACATTATTATCGCATTTCATTTTGATTTACTGAAATGTGAGTATATTTTGTTGTCATGGTACATTTGCATTGGTAACTATCTAACCCTTTGCCTCCCTATTGATTTGACTGTAGCGATACAGTTATTTTCTGATTTGAGCTCAGTTTGTTGCAGAACTAATTGAGCTATTAAGCACTTCGCTGGATAAGCTGTTGTGAAATCTTTCACAGCTTTATTATGTTATTTATAGTTAAAAGAAAATCCTTAGTGTATACTTACCACTGGCATAATATACTTACTTCTTACTTCTAAGAATTAGTTTTACATTCCCCCTACTTCAGGAAAAACTATTGTGGAACAAATTCTGCATGGAAGCTCATGTATTGCTACTAGAAAAATTGTTTTGTCTTGAAGGGAAATCACACCCAGTTTATAACTGGATTTTAATTTGTCGTAATGTCAAATGGTTACATAGGAGGTAATGCTGAAATAAAACAAGAAATCTATCAATTACATTTTTTTAATAAGAAGAATATTTATTTCCAAAAAGTTTTGTAAAACACAGGGACATAGGTTACATGGCACAAGCATCTTATATATATATATATATATATTTATATTTATTTACATAAAAGGAAAGCCTCTGAATTGCTTACTCTACTAAGGTTAATGAAGTAACATAGTAACATAGTTTATAAGGCCAAAAAAGAGACAAGTCCATTCAGTTCAGCCTAATACCCTGCATTGTCGATCAAGAGGAAAGCAAAAAAATCCATGAGGCTTATAATAAACATGGGCCCATGACCCTAATTAAGATTTTGCACATACTAACTTAACCTAGGGTTGGGAACCTACAAAAAATATAAACAACTCCACTTATCCTAAGTCCCACACCCCTATTTACATGTGGGGGACAGTTCTCACATCTTATATACTAGGGTAAGGGTCCTTCATTTTGCTTCCTCCCACCTTGCCAAAATGCTCCCCAAAGAATAAAAAACTACATTTATTATTACCTGCTCTTCTCTGTCTTTCCTTCTGAACCATGTAGTAGTCCTGTGTGAGCCCATATTATCTGCAATGCCATTGATCCTCTTCCACTCACGATGCTGATTATATAAATCCTGAAGTTGTCCTAGGGACATGACTTGGAGGGTAATGGAAGGTTTCAGACTCTGTTTACCTTCACTAACCCAGGGAAGAATATTCTGTCCTACCCAATTCTGGTTACTTGTAAACTAAAGTAATAAAAGGAATGGACAATGTACAGTACCAAGAAAGATAATCAAAACTGAGCTTGTTTAGTCTAGAAAAAAGAAGATTAAGGGGCGACCTTATAACCATGTATAAATATATCAGAGTCAGTACAGAGATCTCTCCCACAATCTATTTATACCAAGAAATGTAAGTATAACAAGAGGGAATCTTCTACGTTTAGAGGAAAGAAAGTTTATGCATCAACATAGAAAGGGGTTCTTTACTGTAAGAACAGTGAGGCTATGGAACTCTCTGTCTGAAGAAGTTGTCATGGGTAAATCCATTAAAGAGTTCAAA
Source organism: Pipa carvalhoi (assembly GCA_021901965.1). Lineage (NCBI taxonomy): Eukaryota > Metazoa > Chordata > Amphibia > Anura > Pipidae > Pipa > Pipa carvalhoi. The sequence continues at coordinate 9,914 of JAKJJM010059703.1, read as the reverse complement.
AGGGGTTTGGATGCATTCCTTCAGTGTAAGAACATTACAAGGAAGGAATTTTTTTCCCTAATATGAGGATAAATGGCTCCTGCCTCATGGGTTTTTTGCCTTCCTCTGGATCAACATTGTAGGATAATTGGCTGAGCTCGATGGACTTGTGTCTTTTTTCAATCTAATAAATTATGTTACTATGTTACTTGGATTTTTTTATGTTATTGTGTATGCTGATTTTTTTCTGCTGGTTTTGGCTTCTTGGATTCTTTGTTGCTGGTTATTTGGCCATTTTTATCTCTTTGGTTGGTGGCTTTGGACTGTTTTGCCCATGATTTCTATTTGAAGTTTTTAAATTCCATGAGGTTCATTTGAAAACTAAAAAGAGTAAATAATCCCTAATACAAATTTTAGAAATGGTTCATATTCAGCTATTATTGGTTCATGTCTATTATGGCTAAATTCCATGAAATCTAAACCTGCTCCAGACTGGCAGTGCATGCTTTTGTCAGAATATTAACAACCCAGACTGCTCCTATCCCCTAGTGATTATTTTTGTTGCATAACAAAACAGTAGTGTGTATGTATGTGTGTTTTTATTTAGAAAGCATATGATTCACAGCCCAGAGCAATTTAACAGTACAATTATAACATGTGACATGGGAGTAGTGTTCAATATCATGTAAATAAACAGAAATACATAACCATGATTGAGAAGATAAATCAGGCAATGACTGAGACAAGAGGATGGAGGTCCCTAGCCCATAGAGCTTTCAATCTAAATGGCAAGACTTACCTACACAAGAATGAGGGTAATATGTGCCAATCTGAATCAGAATCAACTACTTACATATAAAATAACACAACAGCTCTACAATTCATATAATAACAGGAGCATTAAAGTAATTACCTTATCTGTATTACCAAGAACAAGTGACCTGCAAGAAAACAACATAAAATGGAGATTTTCAGTGTTCTCTGTGTTGCTTATCTAATTTTAACTTGATATGCTGCTCATCTGCAAAAATAAAATCACAAAAAGTATAAATCAACCATACAAGAATTGCCTTGTCCGACATGCAGTCTGTATCAACAGCATTTTGTTAATATTTTATTTGTTCATAAACAACATTTACTTGTACATCTGATAATATTCTTACAAGCAAGCTTGTAATTTGTAATGCCCTGCAAATTTTATTTGATTTGACTCTATGAATTTCTTTTTATTTTGTATATTCCGAGAAGGTTTTTTTATACCATTTCTAAAGCACATGAGAGATGAATTTAATCTCAAAGAAACCTTGAACTGCTAAAACATGGTCTTATATCCTGCAAAAATAATATAAATATATGTGAAGTGAAGCATTTTATTCACTAAGGGTTTATTGTTATTTATTTAACTACAAAATTAATATTTTCCCCTGATGTAGGAGATATAGTTGTAGGTGAAAATTACATTCACCTACTGTGAGTTCATTGACAGTCATAGGTGTTTGACTTGTGTAGTGTTACCTAGGTGGCATTCCTTTTGGTTTCACGTCTTATTTGTAATATATAGTATAACCAAAACATCCAAAACAGAGAGGTAGGTAGCATAGCTTTATTTTCCAACTTTGATTAACCAATCAATATTTCAGTTAAACTTTTTATTTTTAATTGTCCCAACCTAGTTTAAGTTGAATCACTCTGTGGCTGCCTGCCATACCACCATCTTTCAACCACTAGGTGGATGGGATATTTACTAAAGTTGAATTTTTTTTTTGATTAGTTAATGCAGGAGAGACAGCCTATTTTGCTTATTTACTAATCTGATCAAAGACATATTTTTTTGCCCAAAAGTGTTCACCTGTCGCATGCTGACAAAACCAATTATTCCTTATGAAATTTGGTCCTTTCACTTAGCAACATTTGAAAATTATTTCCTAATAAAAAAAAATTGCCCATGTCAACTGATTTATTTTGATGAGGAAACATTTTTACAGATACTTTATAAATATTTCTGTGCATCTTAATGATTTCATATCTATAGTACCTTTTTTTTAGGTTGACAAACCTGATTCTTCAGCCCAGCGCCGTAGCCAGAGCTTGTGGCACCCGGGGCGGTAGAGGTGGCCGCCCCTTTGGACGGGAAAATGCCGCCCCCACGGTGTGCCCGCCCCATGTGCTGCCCCACATGCTGCATCCAGATTCCAATAAATCTGAAGATTGATTTCTTTATTCATAATTATTTTTTATTTCTTGCATTTTCCTTTTTTTTTATATTTCTTATCTTTTCTTAGTTTTATGTCCCTATAAATAAACAGTGATACTAAGAACCCCTTAAAACCTGAAGATAATGATGAAATGCCATTGACCAGTCAATTTGTCTGCAGCAAATATACCCTTTAAGAAAAACAAATACTCAAATGATCAATGTAGCAATGTCAATCAATAATATTTGATGATGCTTTAACTTTTTTTGGACCTCCTGTGCATACTAATTTATGCCAGCTGTTCCACTCATAAGCCAAATCATTGGTACCAAATTTTCTCTACCAGCTTATTTGGAAGATACAAAGGGCAAAATTTGTAAAACTCGAGAAGGTCGATTTCAACCTTCTTGACTTTTATCGATGTTAAAAAACGGGCGCCTAACCAAAAACTATCGACTGATACTTTTTGATCTTTTATCAATGGAAAAGTGACATAAGTGCACCCATTTTTTGACATCTCAAGTTTTAGAAATTTTGTCCAAAGAGTGGAGATTTTGCATATTTTTTTTAACATAATTTATGAGGAAGGTTTTAGTTTATAAAAGAAAATTGTATACGAAGCATCTCTGGAGTAAATGAAGAAGCTTGTAGCTTTTTATGATAGCATAACTTTTATTTTCCAGTTCAACATCTTGTACAGTTTCTTTCCTAGGTACCAAAATTTTAGTCAACACTGAAGGAAGCATTCAAGAACTTTTATTTTAAGTCATAAACAGTTGAAAGCACCCTCACCTCAATTCTTAGTTAGTAGGGATACCACCTTAGACGTTTACTTAACAAATTATACTATTTGGGGAGGTTGACTAGAAAATTATTCTTATATTAAGGCAACTCACAGGCCAGGTGGTTGTAGGTTAAAAACTGGTTAAACCATGAATCCTCATGATGCTGCCTTTTTTCTCCCCTAAATAAGGGGTAGGGATTTAGAGTCAGGATTGATTTTTTTACTATTCTTTATCACCATGCCACACTAAAGGGACTTACACCTCCCATAGACCAGATAAGGAGACCAAGCACAGTCAATGGGTCATCACAATGGTGTATGGGTATGCTGCAAAAATCTCTGAAACCCACTGGAGAAACAGATCGAATATGGACGAGGTATGCACTGCCCTAAAAATAAAGGCTATATAGTGTAGTCCATATGCAATCTGTTACACCTCCCATATATTTAAAGATAATGGAGCTATGATGTCCTTAGAAACAGCCTATTGGCAAAATTTACTAAAGTCGAAAATTATTTTTTGACTTTTTTGACAATTTTTTGCTGCAAAAAGTTCAAAAACTATAATTTTGAACTTTTTGCTTCCATTTGTTGTCTGTTTTCAGTCATTTTTCACCACAAAAACAGGTGAAAAGGTTGAAAATGACATATTTGACCTTGTTGCCCATTTTCCACCCATTTTTGCAGTGAAAAATGGCCAAAAATGGTTGAAAAATGGGGGCAACAAAGTTGAATCACAATTTTTTACCTTTTTGTGGTAAAAAAACAGCTGAAAATGGGCCAAAAAATGGGACAAAAAGGTCAAAAACACAATTTTAGACCTTTTCTCCCATTTTTGCAGTGAAAAACATGCAAAAAAGTAAAAAAATTCATTTTTGACTTTAGTAAATTTCACCCTAAATGTTCAACTTCCTCATCACTGCTTAAAATATGGAAACATGGATTCTTAGGCACATTCCACACCCATTTTCTCCTTATATAAATGCTGCAAACAAGCAAACAGTTACATGGTAAAATGGTCCCTTGACACTGGTTTTCACTAATTGGGTTAAAAAATTTCACATGCAAAAAATCATTTTGAATGTAAAACAATAACTTTTAGTAAACGTATGTAAAGTTGCCTTAAGTTTTAAGTCCGCCATTAAAAGTATGTTAAAAACAATAAAGTTGAAAGTGAGAGTTTTCTGTTGCATTATTTCATGTGCTGCAATGTTTAATTAACTAGTAAGTTTAAGAAAAACTGTTCCCAATTATTTTCACAAAATCAATGCGTGAGGTCTAGAACATTCATCATATATTTTGCTAGTTCTAATAAAGCAGGAAAGAGTAGCTTCAACATTAGTGATCAGCATAGTTAGAGCTTCCATACAAAGGTACTTCTACAGAATAACTATACACAGGAATGAATTGTTCTGAAAGGAAACTTACATAATTCAAAACAGCAAAAAATTAAAACTGAATTCCAGTTGTAAACTGTCTTAGGATACCAGTAACTACAACATATTAAAAAGTGATTCCAAAGTGAACAACCCATTTAAGCATAGGCAATAACACTATATAGTAAGTTTAACAGGTATTGGTAAATTTGTGATACTCTTTTTAATCTGGATTTTTTTTTTCTAAATCGAAAATTGAAGAAGTCTAATTATTTTCTGTGTATGTTTTGAGATACATAATTTGTCTCTATCACAATCCATAATTATAAAAACTCCTGTACAGGGATTATTAAATGTGACGCATCTAAGGCTTGTGCTCCACCTAGGTAAGGGGATTATTCTCTAAAATGAGAATTCTACTGTCGAATTCACAAACAGCGGATTCCCATAGCAAATCCACAACTGCGACAATTCTCCCATTATAGAGAGGCGACTGCGACAATTCTTCCATTATAAAGAGGCAACTGTGACAATTTTTTAAAGTCCAGCTTGGATAACATTTCCTTTGTAAAGTCGCCACTGCGACAATATTCTCATTATAAAGTTGTGACTGCACCAGTAGCAGTCTATTGCGATTGTCTTTAGCTGGCGAATTCACACTTTTACACGACAATATGGACTTTAGAGAATAACCCCTATATGTTGTCAAGGTATGGATTCTCACAAATAGAAAAAATACAGATCTTGTCTTTTTTACTGTACTGTCTAGTGTTTTAAAAAAGTCATCCTCATATGTCAAATACAAAACTTCAGTAACAAAAAATACTTTTTATTACTGTATTATATATGAATGTGCTATATTAAATCTTTGTGTTAATATCATCAACCTCTATAGTGCATATGTTGTTCAGTTTTTTCAAGAGACCACCCATTTTGTTTAAATAAATGATTAATTCCACATTGGATTACAGTAATTTGTACTCTGGAATAACCATTTAAAATGTGTCCAATTTGGGAATAAAAATTATAAATCTGTATTTATAGTCACAAACAGGAAAATGTGAAAAGCATATTTTTATTTATAATTCAAGCTGTATTTTGTGCAATTTCTTTTATATTATTATTCATTGGATTTACAGTGCAATAGAAAATGTTTTGCAATAAATGTATTTAAATTATGAAAAATTCAGGAAAACTAAAATATTATTAAAAAAGTTCACCTGGCTTTGCCTTGATAATTATATTTAAATTGATGAGTAATTAGTTTGTCTAGTTTCATGCACTAAAGAAAGTGTGCAATGCTCTATGTATAGAAATTAAGGAAATGTTCAGCCAAACTGGTGATTTAGGTGAATTAGTGGATTATCTCTGATTTTTCTGTTATTTTTACAAATTTGTAAAAAAAAAAAAAAGGGTAGCCATATGACTTCATGTGATGTTGATATCACATTATAAATGTAATTTTGATTATGTTGAGAGTAGTGTAAGGCATCCATTTTTAATTAAAAAAGTACAGTGGTTGTAAGTTGACTCTAAACCATTCTTTAGACCCAGGTACTTGGTTAGTTTTTGTGTACATGGTGTGGATTTTTATATTTGTGGATTATATGACTGATACCTGAGGAACCAGTCATGCTATAAATATTTATTTATAGTTGCAGAATGCTTCTTGTAAATTATTTATCTAATCAGACGGTCTGTAGATTTATAGAGAATTTGGAATCCAACAATATAAACAAAAACAGTATAGGGTTGAGAGATTCTAACTTTTCAACAATGTTTTAGTCATGGTGGGTGACCTTTATCATACAAATGGTGGATATATCCAACTATATTTAAATCAGAAGCGTAAGATGGAAACTGAGATTGTTGCCCTAACAACCCAGAGATAGACCTATGCTTGAGAAATGATCTGCTATATAAACCAACGTGGCATAGAGATCATAGGAGAAACTAAGCGCATGAAGTCCTTTATATCTTCTGAACATTCATAAGTTTACAAAATAATATATTGCACAAGAGCAGCATAATTTGTTTTGACATTTTTTTTTATATTAACTAAATGTTGCTACTAATAATAGTTATTTGATTATATGTTTGAAATAGATAAATGAATACATTGTCCTGGCAGCCTTTGTATATACAATGCCCTAATTAGATACAAAAAATTTCCTCAAGCATATAGTTTATATATTCTTGAATACAGCATTCCTTGTATATGTTTTTCTTTCAGCAGTCAGTTCTGTGGTGTACCAAAAATATGGTAAGCCAGGAGTAGGAACATCTACAGATAGAGTCACAATGCAGCTTACCACAAGGCATCACCATGGCAATATATTTGCATACTTACTTCCTGTAGATATGACCATTTCCATGTTAGTGTGTTTTGACAACATTATTTATCCATGTTAGATTCTTTTCAAGACTGGTTATTCTACTTGATAAAGTAATTCATTACCTAGAAGAATTATTTTGGGGAAACCCAAACCCTACTAGTGTATTTAGTAAATGTGAACAGGGGCAAGGAAAGATACAGCTTGAAGAAAAGAAGAGAGAAAAGAGACCAAACTAGTATAGAAAGGGCAAAATTACCTATTAAAAATAAACTCTTTGGGGGTCATTCTGTAAAGTGAGAATTTGACTGTTGAATTCACAGACAGTGGATTCCCATTATAAAGTCGCGACTGCAACAATTCTCCCATTATAAAGTTGTGACCACAACATTTTTTTAAAGCTCCAGCTTTGACATTTCCTTTGTAAAATCGTGACTATGACAAAATTCTCATTATAAAGCTGCGACTGCGACAGTAGTAGTCTATTGCGACTGTCTTTAGTTGGCTAATTCGGACCTTTACACTACAATTTGGACTTTATGGAATGACCCCCTTTGTGCAGAGTGCATTAAGAAATCCCATACCTATAGAGTAGACTTGAAGTCAGTATCTAATGTGTATATTGTACATAACATGCCAGTCAATGAGAAAAATATGTTCAGGTGTACATTCAGCATGTTATGGCATACAAGGTTTTGGTGCTTTTACATAGTTTGAGTAACATAATTAGCACTGGTGTTTGCATTGTGCAAGATAAAATCTAAGATGCAAATTGTAATTGAAATTAATTTTACAAATTTTACTTGGATATGAGAATTATGATTTTCCTTAGTGAAAATGAAAGTATGAGGCATTTCATGAAATGAAACTGTGATTTACCAAATCTGAAGTGTTTACCAAAACCAAATAAAAAACATTGCTGTATAAATGGATGTTATCTCAGCAACACATTGTGCATGTTTAAATTAATACACTCCACATTTTCACTCATGTCATCAATTCACAATCACTAAGCTACCCAATACACGCTTTTTCTTTTTACAGAGTAAATTTCTGTGCATTATATTTTTTTGAGCTGATAAAATATCTTACATATATATGGAAGATGAATAAAGCACGAATAAAAATGGTTTACATATATCTAAAAAAAATAACAGCTATTTTTCCATTAACAGTTTGTAGAACAATTAAATATTTAAATAATCAATACAGAGTCAGGGACAATGCATAAAAAAAATGTGTGTCTAGGTTCATATTATTTAAGATTTTTTTAATGAAGGCCACTGACCGTAATAGATGATAATATTTATAAAGGGATGACTACAAATATTTTCTTTTTAAAGGAAGGAAACAAACTGGCAGAAGGAGAAAAAATGTTTTAAAAATCACTAAATTCCATTTAATATACGTTTGTGGCCTCTTTTACAATTGACAAGAGAGACAACTGAAGCAGTTAAACAAGATAATAAAGTCTTTTTTTCATAGAATCAAGACTCTGTCCTCCCCCACCAAAATAACTGCCATTTTCATCCTATTATTGGCTCCTCTATACACTATTTGTTTTTAATTGAACGCTGTTTTATATTTGCTGTTTGATGCTAACGGCAAAAAGTTTCATTTAAGTATATTAATTTAACGTATCTACTGTTTCAGGCATTTTAATATATATAAATTGCCTTAAACAAAGACTAGTCATATATATATTTCCATTATTTCAAGTATCTTAATGATCATGAACTTAGAGCATGATTTTTTTTTTCTCTTTTCTCTCCCTTTTTCTTCTCTGATACTGGTTATTGCTCTTTAGTGGTTTTTGGCCAGTTTGTGTTTTTCCAGACATCTCTACATGACGTAGTTGAGGTATATGATGGACCAACTCAGCAGTCTTCACTCTTGTCATCCCTCTCAGGATCCCATTCAGGTACATTAAAAGGATAAGTCAGGTATTCAAGGGTTATTTAGCGAGTGTATTATTTTTATTTTTTTTCCCAGCTACAGACCAAAGAAATGTATATTAATTAAAGTAACATTTTATATTCTATATACCATCTTTTTACGTATTTTGCTCTAATAAATATTCTCCAAACAGTTTTGATGATTTACTAAAACATAGTAAAAAATTATTTAAATGATGACTTTGACATAAGTAGATTCCTTAACTTACCAAAGAGACCACTGTTCAAAGCATCCAAACCTAAACAATTTCATTTGTTATGTTATCTCAGAAAATTATATGTCTGATGCAAAATCAGAGTATAACTTTTAATTTCATAGACTAAACTCCTCAATCACTTTCATCTACCCATAATTTTATTCAGCAATACATAAATCAATAATCATACATTTAGATTTTCAGTTTTGATGATTTGTTAATAAATATTGTTTTATTTATTTTGTTGAGTAGGAGAATCGCTTCCACTCAGTTCTGGTAACCAGATTATAATTAAATTTACTTCTGTTGGACCAATGACATCGAAAGGATTTCACTTTGTCTATCAAGGTAAATACATAATTTTAACCATATATAAAATACAAAAAAACAATTATCATATTATTACACTTTTACATATACAAATAATTACATTTCTTTATTATATAATATTAATCATAACATGCATAAAACACATGTTGAGTAAACAGTTTTAATCATTAAAGATATACAGAATTAAAAAAAAATGCAATAAGAAAAAAAAAATTATATTTATTTCCTGAATTGCCTCCTATTTTTTTCTCTATAGTTATGTTTTGGGTTGGTGGTTTAATTATATGTGTAAACCATTCTAAAAGCTGTACATTTTTATATGTTATTTTAAACGTTTACATTTTGTGCTTAAATGAAGTGTATCTAAGGTTTTATGCTTAAATATTCCATCACTTCTTCAGTATGAATATATAAAATGAAAATAAGGAAATCCACACGTTCCATATCATTATATGTAGCTACTGCGTATTGTAAATAATAACTGATTAATACATTTCATTAATCAATTTATATCATTAATTTGCAAAATTTATATATTTGAGTGATGTATTTTGGTCATTTAACAAAGTTTTACAGATATATTAATAAACATTTTAGTGGCATCAATCTGGTGTTACCGTGCTTCCCCGAAAATAAGACAGGGTCTTATATTAATATTTGGTCCTAAAGACACGCTAGGTCTTATTTTTGGGGGATGTCTTATTTTCAGGGAAACACGGTACCAGTACAGTATATTTCTCATACTTTACTGCAGCTGGGTCTTAT
>JAKJJM010059699.1:0-12979 GCA_021901965.1 Pipa carvalhoi | reverse complement strand
TCAGGAAGAGGAAGTCATCTGTGCTGATGATGATGACATTGCGGATCCAACGTGGTCTTTGCCCCAGAAGCCTGCGACTGCCTCATCAGTGGAGGAGGAGGATGGGGTTGTGATGGTGCGTGTCCGGCCACAGAAAGGGAGAGGGCAGTCGCAGAAGGAACACTGCTACTAGGTTGTCCCCATCAAAGAGGTCCAGGATCTCTGAAGCATGGGCCTTTTTTGAGCAAGCGTCAGATACGCCGACCAACGTCACATGCTGGCATTAGTCTCAACATATCAGTAGAGGCAAGTATCTGATGAATTTGACTACCACCAACATAAACAGGCACATGCATGTAAAGCATGAATTGGAGTGGAAGAATCACTTGGAGAAAAAAGGCCACACAGATCCTGGGCTTCCAACCTCTGCCTCCACCTCCGCCGGCACTTCCAAGCCAAAGCTGTCTTGTGGTGCCGGAACAATTTCGGCAAGCACCATCCCCAGTCCCAAACACTGTTGAAAAAATCACACCAGCAACACAGTCTACCCTTTCCCCTTTCACCAGTCTGACCTGCACAACGTACAGCAGCCAGTCCACCATCCAGCTTTCTGTGTACTAGATGTGGGAGCAGAAGAAACGGTTTCACCCCAGCCATCCCAAATCCAAAAGCCTGAATGTCGCCATTGCCAGGCTTTTCGCCTTGGAAATGTTGCCTTTCCGCCTGGTGGACACAGATGGGTTCCGCAACATCATGGCCCTGGTATGCCCCCAATATCACATGCCGAGCTGGCATTTCTTTGCCAGAAAAGCTGTCGCTGCCCTGGCTAGTGCAGAGTCCAGATGCACAACCTCGATGGGTCTTATCACGTGCCAAGAGAAACCAGGCCATTCTTAAATTAATGCCTCTTGGAAACCATCAACATACAGGTCAAGAGCTGTGGACAGTTCTGCGTAGTCACACCAGCCAGTGTCTGGCTGCTAAGAACCTGGCGCCAGGGAAGGTGGTGTGTGACAACGGGAGAAATCTCCTTGCTGCCCTCAGGATCGGTGGACTTACGCACATCCCTTGCCTGACACACGTTATGAACCTGGTTGTGCTGAAATTTCTCAAGCGCTACCAGGGTCTTGACCATCTGCTGCGGAAGGCTCGAGGGCTTTGCTCACACTTCTGGTGTTCGCACCCTGCTTCGGCATGACTGGCAGCATTGCAGCGTGATTTGGGCCTCCCCGCTAACCATCTGATTGTTGCCATGGCAACACACTGGAATTCTACCTGCCACGTGCTCCAACGATTGTGGCAACAGCATAATGCCATTATGCAATATGAAGTGTTGCATGGCCTCATGAACAGTGGTGTGGACCTCGGGGGGTTGAGCCATAGAGAGTGGAGGCAGGTTAAGGATCTCTGCAACATCCTTGACAGTTTTGAAGATGACACCAAAATGGTCAGTCAGGACAATGGCGTTGTCAGCATGACCGTTGTTGTCATCTATTTGCTGGAACAGGCACTTGTCAGGATTGTTGAGGGAGGAGTTGAGGTGCAGTGTAACCCACAGCGACTTGGTGCAGGCTATTCCCATGGTGCGGAGTCTAAGGCACTCCCTGGTGTTCGACAGTGACCCCTGCAAGGGGATATGGACTTCGCTGCAGGGAGTACCCAGGTCGCGACCCCCGGGATAGCCGTCCACTGGTTGGTTAGGAAGGAAAATCAGGCAGAATTGAGGACAGACTTTAATAAGAGTGGTCAGACGGAAACAGGCTTGAAGGGAACAGACAGGCTCCAGGTACTGTGGCTTTAAAACAGGCTTCTGACACAGGCAGGTACAGCCAGGAAGGTTGATACCAAGACAGGCAGGCAGGCACTGAGATATACAGGTACTGAGACAGGACTTTAAGACAAACTAGGGAGCCCACCAAACACTAGGAAAATATGTTTATAAATCAGGCACCGACAAAGCGCAAGTTCAGCCTTATATAGGCTAGGTAACGGGCGCGCTCCTGCTCTAAGCGCGCGCCCACGTAGTGTGATCGCGCATGCGTGTGACGTAAGCACGTTGCGGTCACGTGATAACCAGGAAGAAGCGGCGGGCACACATACACGAGGGGAACGCCGCGGGAACTGACGCGGGTAAGTAGCTTTCCTTACAGCACTAGACTGCCTGAAGCAGCAGGTCGCAGCAGTAATGGAAGAGGATGAGGTGGATACAGAACCTTACTCGCTGAATGATGTAGAAGGCATGACTGTTTCACAATTGTTTCAGTCTTATTCAGGCGGTGGTTTGAGATCCAGGGCAGGTGCAGGATGGCAGTTCAGCTCCCACAGTACGTATAGGGGTGCTCCACCGTGTATGGCTGCAGACTAAGCTGCACTATCCTCACCGATTCAGTGGGATCGCTGCAAACACTTCCAGACTGCCTAGAGCCTATTATTGAATTATTGACAGACTTTAACGCTCAGGGACAGCTGACTGGTAATTATTCAAACACCATAGTGAGGTTTATTCTTACAACATTATTTTCATACTTTGTAACTTACCTACATGGTCCCCCCTATCCATCTTAAGTCCCTCTATGGGTTTTTAATTGTTTTTATATTTTTTGCTGTTTGATTATTTTGTTTTTTCATTTTTTTTCACTATATGTCCAATAAAAGTGTGCACATACTATATATGGGCTCTGTTTCTCTCCTTTGTCCCACAGTAGAGCGCATGAGGCTAGCCAGGGCTCTGGGGATGCTGAGTATGAGGAAGTGGAGGAGGATGATGAGGCAGTGGTGGACACCACCGGTACCGATTACCCTTTGATGTTGAGAGGTTGGCACAGAATGGAGGAGGAGGAAGAAGAAGAGGAGGAACATGTAGTTAGTGCCTCTCGACTCCAAGGCTTGGGAGATCCCGGCAGCATCTCACACATGAGTGCTTGCATGCTACATTTCCTGCAACATGACCCACGCATCAAGGCAATCAAAATGAACAGCGATTACTGGTTGGCCACCCTCCTTGATTCGTATTACAAATCAAAAGTGAGCACTTTCATTTCACCCACACAAATGGACATTAGAATGCAGGAATTTGAGACAGTTCTCATTGAACAGCTTGAGGAATCTGTTGCGTCTTTTTCTAATGTCACGGTGGAACAACAACAGCAACGTGACAGCAGTAGAATGGCAAGCAGCCACAGCGGTGGCAGCAGCAGGCAGTGTGGCAGAAGTGCACTGTTCAATATTTTTAACTCTGTGTTTAACACCTGAGCAACGCCTGCAAGGCAGGGCAGCATACAGACACACCGACACCGCCTTAAGAGCATGGTCCACGACTACCTGTGGCTCAACAAAGACATTTTTGGACTATATCTAGACCCATTCAACTTCTGGGTGTCCAAAATGAATGAATGGCCTGAGCTGGCTCGGCACGCCATAGAAGTGTTGTCGTGCCCAGCAGCCAGCGTTATCTCGGAACGCACGTTCAGCACAGCTGGTGGTGTGATAACTGACAAACATATCCATCTTTCCCCTGAGAATGTGGATCGTTTGACATTTATAAAAATTAATAAAGCGTGGATCTCTGATGATTTTGTTGCCCCGTATGCTGATGTCACCGACTAGAAAAGTGTAGCACCCTTGCTACCACTGCACCCCCTATAACTACGGCCCTGCCAGGTAAACATCCATGTTCCCCATTGGGATGTTTGTGCTGCCACCACATACACTACCATTCCAAAAAGTTTGGGGTCACCCAGACAATTTTATGTTTTCCCTGAAAACTCATACAACACTCGTGCTATGATTCAAATAGATTTTTTTTTTCTCCATAAAGCTCTTTCTTCAAATTCCTTTTTTTTAAAACTGTCAAGTTTGACATGAAAGTTGTCTTTTTCTGAATTGGCCGTTGCTGACGTCATCCGTGACGTTAGCACTCAGCCAATTGAATTGGGCACTGCTGACGTCATCCATGATGTCGGCGGCTCCTTATTGGCTAAGGCCAACCAGGAAGCAGTGGGGAGAGATGAGTCTGCCACTCGCAGAAACTCTGTTCGCCTGTTCTTTGAAATGCATGAAGCGCGTTCGCAACTATTTCAGCGGAGCGCCTCGCACTTCTCGGAAATGCCTTCGCAAAGGCAATTACAGAGGCATTCGCCACTTGGAAAATCTGGCCCTTAATCTCTAACAATGAAGAGCTTATTACAAATAACCATATAAAAGAAAATTTAGGCAACAGTAATCAAAACATGATTGCTTTTTTTTTTTATAACCTATAAAAGAGAATACAGGCTGGTAGGACGAAAACATTCACATTTAAAAAGGTTAATTTTCCTATGCTAAATGGGTAACTTGAATGCATAGATTGGGGGAAATAATGTCTTCACACAACAAAGGAACTAAATAGCAGAATTACAAAAGAATTTTGGGTAAATACACAGCAGAATATATTCCTTGGGTTAACAGGTATAACAGGATAAATGAAAAACATGTTTTTTCCCCAGTGTAAAATAGATGAGAAATGGGTACATAATACCATATAATATTAGAGCAAACAATTCATGTTTTGAAATATATAAAGAATATTATAAAATAAATAATGAAACACAGGTTGCTGAAGAATGAAAGACAAATCACCATTTTTTTAAAAAAATATAAATGAAAAAAATGTAAGATCTAAGAATGTATGGAGTGTTAACTACCTAAAAGAGCATCTCCAGAGACTTGTGGTCAATGACTGTTGCTCTGAAAGGTCCACTGTTATAAATGGAAGACCCCCTATTTGGTCTTTAGTATTACCTGTGTGCAGATGAAACCTACTGTACCAGCACCAACATCGGCAATCCAAACTCAAATTTCTGTCTCTTGGCTGGTCAGGCACAATCTCAAATTAAATCTTGCAAAAATAGAGCTCATAATTTTTCTGAACAGTCTAGTTTTAGGCAAAGGCACTCTACAGAGACTGCTCTATGTAAATTTGCAAATGATCTCTAGGTTGCCAAAGCAAAGGGTCACTTTTCTGTTCTAATTCTCCTAGACATCCTCTGCATGTGACACTGTCGATCACTCTCTTCTTATTCAAATTCTCCATGCACTTGGTGTCCATAATCAAGCAGAATCTTGGCTGGCTTCATATCTTTCTGATCACTCCTGATTTGTCTCCCATGCTAATGACACCTCTTTTCCTGTCCCACTTAGGGTGGAAGTGCCCCAAGGCTCGGTCCTTGGCCCCCTCCTGTTCTTGCTGTACACTCTTTCCTTAGGTGATATCATCAATTCATTTGGTCTTCAGTATTACTTGTATGCAGATGATACATAAATTTACTTATCCACTCCTGTTCTAACACCGGAGATACAGACTCAAATTTCTAGCTATTTAAAGTTGATGCAATAAAAAGAAACGTGAACATCTCACAGAATGGATGTTCTGGATTATTTGTTTTGTAAAAGCAAATAATATCTTCATAGATATACTGCCACTGAAAGGATTAAATAATATCATTCTGAAGGTTTCTACTTCTGATTAAGACCTTGCTGATTTACAGTACTGCCTGGCAGTTCATGACCTTCTACAGAATACCTGCTGTGTGTGTAATTTGCAGGTGGAGCGAAGTATGTTTATTTCTGTATAAATCATTGCTTTCCATTAAAGGAAACATCATAACTCCCACAGGCACATAAAGTGGCTGCTATTCTTGAAGCCTTGTTAATGCTTCAAAAAAATGTTAAATTTTATATGTCAAGACATTTTTACTCTTGTCACTGTTTTAACTAGAAACAACTGGGTTGAAAAATTGTCATAAATCTGACCCATTATTATGAAAAAATTACATATGGTTACCTCAATATAAAAGCTTTACTTCTATCTTTACATTAAAGATGCCTCATTTATCCATATCAAATGTAATGAACTTGCTTTATAAGGTGATGTGAACCAAAGAAAAGCTATTTCAATGGAATATATTAGTGCAATTGTAAAATTTAAGATGCAAGATGAAGGAACTTTCATTTCTTTATGGTATCATTTTACTGACAGGCTATCTGTCTGTATACACTGTAATAGAATAGTGTCTGGGTTACTAGAGAAAATAGAGGAGTTGACTCCTAGGAATCTGGGGAGTTCTCAGAGTTGTGTTTCCAATACACTCTCAGAACACATTTCCCACCACAGTAATATAATAGGTGCAGAAGCTCCAGAAGCACTCATTAACAAACAGTCCGGGGAAATGTAAAAATATTGCACTATCATGGCATTGTCTAGTAGCCACAAGGCACAGAAAAGTAAGGGTCCAGTATTGCTGGAAAATTTTTCACTTTTGCAGTGTAGAGGGAACAATAGTAGAGCCAACCTCATGTAAAGAATGTACTGTAGAAAAGAGATAGTCCATCAGTGGTTAAATGGAAGCCTAATGTGACATGAAATTACAGACATAAAAACCTCAAAAGTAAATGTGGCAATTTCAACAGTCTAGCAATAATTAGTGTTTATAATCATTGCTTGGGTTGCTTCTGCTAGTAGTAGTAATATTGATGAAAAGGATGTGGGGAAATTGTCTTTTTTTTTTAGGGTGACTAAACCTCCCTGGTAACTTTCATTAATTGATGCCAGTGAGCATAATCTGGTATTCATTTAAATAGGTTCCATAAGTATCTATTAAATGCATATCTGTATTCACGATACAAAATATATGCTGTTGTTACCAATAAATGGAACTGTTTTAAAGCAAATTAAATTCAGTAACATGCTCTCCTGTGTAAACAACTAAGGGCCAGATTCTCCATCATCCGAATTGGGGCGAATATGCCTTTGTGAAGGCATTTCTGCGAAGTGCATGAGGCGCGCTGCTGAAATAGTTGTTGACGCGCTTCATGCACTTCAAGAACAGGCGAACAGAGTTAAATGTTTTTCAGTTTATCAGTGTAACAGTCTTACACTGAATTTCTAGTCAACCTATTTTTCCTTAGTCCGTAAGAAATGCACACTGAGCATGTATTGAGCCAGTAGCTAAAGATCAGTTACAACTTCGCTGGCACAGATCATTAGTGCGATAAAGCTGGATCCTCCTAAGGCTGGGTTCACATGAGCGTATGATGCGCAGCCTCAAAACGCAGCGCCACTCTGCTCCACTGACTTACCTTGTTCCTGGCCGTACGCTGGGAAAAATTTGACGACCGGCGTTCTCGCGCGATACGCTCATCTGTCTGGAACAAGGTAAGTTCCATAGGGCAGTATGGCGCTGAATTTTTTTCTTATCACACGAGCATATGATGCGCTGCGCATCATACGCTCGTGTGAACCCAGCCTAAACTGGCATAATAAACTCCATACCTAAGGTACATTGTTGTAAGATTAAATGTTTATCAGGCTTTAGTTCTCCTTTAAAAAAATAACCTAGATCAGATTAGCTACATCTGTAAATCTGCTATCCAAAAACAGTGGTGGTGTAATATTACATATACTGTGCATGGGAGAAGCAATAGGAAGGGACTAAGTACTATTACAAGTGCTTCTCAATAAATTAGAATATCAGCCAAAAGTTATTTTTTTTTCAGCAATTAAATTCAAAAAGTGAAACTCAGAGTGATTACAAACACAGTGAACTTTTTCAAGTGTTTATTTATGTTAATCTTGATGATTATGACTTCCAGTAAATGAAAACCCAAAAGTCATTATCTCAGAAAATTAGAATAGGCTTCCTAAGCATTTTAAAAGGTCCCTTAGTCTGGTTCAGTAGGCGACACAATCATGGGGAAGACTGCTGACTTGACATGTCCAGAAGGCAATCATTGACACACTCCACAAGGAGGGTAAGCCAATAAAGGTCATTGCTAAATAATCTGTCTGTTCACAGGGTGCTGTATCAAAGCATATTAATGGAAAGTTGAGTGGAAGGAAAAAGTGTGGTAGAAAAAGGTGCACAATCAGCTGCAGCCTTGATAGGATTGTTAAGAAAAGGCCATTCAAAATTTTGGGGGAGATTCACAAGGAGACAAGCTGAAGACTGCCATGAAAGCAATCTGGGCTTCCATAACACCTCTGCAGTGCCACTGGCTGATCGCCTCCATGCCACGCTGCATTAATGCAAACATTCATGCAAAAGGAGCACCAACCAAGTATTGAGTGCATTTACTGTACATACTTTTCATTTGTCCAACATTTCTGTGTTCCAAAAATTTTTTACAGTTCGTCTTATATAATATTCAAATTTTTGGAGATAATGACTTTTGGGATTTCCTGGACTGTAAGCCATAATCATCAAGATTAACATAAATAAACACTTGAAAAAGTTCACTCTGTTTGTAATGACTCTATATATTATGAGTTTTACTTATTGAATTGCTGGAAAAAAAAAAAAAAAAAAACCTTTGGCTGATATTCTAATTTATTGAGAAGCACTTATATTGCCAATGTCGAACAAAAAAGAATGAAAAACTAAATTTTACAATTTTGTCATACAAATACATTTACAATACAAACATTAAAACACTACTGTAGTCCAGTACATTTAAGGATATACTGTAATTTTGTAAATGGCAGAAATAAAAATGTTCCTCACCATGCTTTCTCTTTCAGCAACTGAAACAAAGACCCTGTTTTGGAGAAACCAGGTTAGGTTTTCGGAAGTGGCCCAATCATTCCCCACTACTTCTATGTTCTTGCTTTGAATTCTTTCAACAGGTGTGTGCCAATCTTCCGTGACTCTAGACTTTATTAAGATACATACCATCCCTTTTCTCCACTTATACAAATATTTCTTCGTAACCATTTCACATCTTGCTACAATTAAAAACAATTATTTTTTCATGCAATTGCAGACAGCAAGCAATCTACAGATGCAGCTGGGCTGGCTTTGTCATTAATCACATTGTGAAAGAAAACTCAAGGTAACATAGGACATGCAGTTTTGTGGAGAGGCTAAAGTTAACATAGTGACATGTCTTGATATGCTGTATTCAAATGAAGAATTAAAGAATTTGCCAAAATAGTAGTGCTACTAATCTGCTTTGCACAATACAAGATTGGTTTAGATAATAACATAAGGAGACAAGGAGAGTAGCACAAGAGATAACACATAGCTACTAACAATCTCCAATGACTATTGTATGCTCTGTTGATGATATAACTAAAGGTACAGGCTGTGTGGGTATTCTGTTTAATAAATTGCACACACATGAAAACAACATCATGAATGCAAATCCACATTTCTCAACCTGCAAGCTTGGTTACCAACCTTTAGTAAATTTACTTACAGTCCGCAAAAATAAGTCTAAATTTTCATGTTCGTAAGAAAAAAAATCAAAATATCGCCATGTTCTGGTTCTAGTAAACTACATATAAAAAGTTCTGGAAAATCATGAAATATGATAAGAGTGAAATTTTTACCATTGACTCAATCCTCCCTCTGTTCTTAAAACTACTAATTGACACTGCATATAAAACATCAATAAATGTATTTTACAAGGATTTGCAACCCTACCTGCAAAATGGTAGGCCAACACCTTAAATAGAGCTAGTTTGAGCCAGTTTGAATAAGGCAAAGTTTGTACAGAAAACAGTGGCTATTAAATACTTCAAAATAAATTCAATTCCTCTTTCAATAATTACATACAATCCATAGTTCCAGGCCTAAAAGTTTCCCTATCTAATATCTATTTAGCTGCTACCTTTAAAGCTCAGCTCCATTTTCTCTATTTCTTTATCTAATACACTTTAGATTACAGTGATGTTGTTTTCCCAAATGTGGCTACTAATTAAATTTTTAATGTTGCCAATATGCACTTCCAACCAAATAAATGTAGCAGTTTGTCATTCCTATAAATATTTTTGATGTGGGCATGTCAGGTTATACATTAACAATAAACTTCCACAGTTTAAATCTGTCTATATCTCATTTACTACCAGACTGATCCGTCACTTTTTTTTGCTTTTATGAACTTATTTATATGTACAACATATACTGCTTTAGCAGACAGAAAAGTCTGATACTAAATGAACATTTCCTCATGTTATGTCTTGTAGTAAAATTGCATTTTATAGTTTTCCAGTTTATGAAAACTGTTTAGGGGTTGAATTATAAACATAAAGCTTGTAATAAAGTGGTTTATTGTAAAATAAACAATTTCTGTTTTATCCTCCCTATTTGATCTTTCTAAATGTGCTTTAATAATTCTGATTTTTAAATATAATTGTGTTATTATTAAGGCTATTATTATTTTTTTTGTTTAAACTTTATTTACATAAACCTTGAAGGTTTTATTAATTCATAAATTCCTCATCATTAAAAGATTTTAGCCTGATTCTTGTCAGCTTACTAGGAAGAACATTACACACTGCTGAGAATAGGGGTTTAATAATTAATTATCAAATGTTGTGGTGTTTCTATGTTATTTATTTTGCATTTTAAGGGGGAAAATTATGAAGACCATTTTGACCCTTTTATTTCAATGTTTATCAAAATATTTCAATATTATTTTTCATTTTTCTTGAAATTTTCAATTCTTCTGATTAACAAAGGACCAAAAAGAAATTGCTGATCTATTTTACCAGAAATACTAATACATTAATAATATGTTAATAAATACTGCTGATGAACTGTGGCGTGTATAATGCATATGGGCATCTAGAGGAGGGCGCAAGGGAGGGTGGAAGACTGCTGTGGTCCACGGCCTCCTCAACCCAGAGGATCGCATTGGGAGGCTAGGTCAACTACCAATGCACTTGCCCTATCTGTCTAATGGATAGCCGTCGCCATACCCAATAAAGTGGCTACCACCACCCACTGCATCATTAAGTAATGTGGCAATGATGTAATTAAATGTTGGCACTTCTTCTCTCTACAACTTTTTCTGGACATGACCGTGATAATGCATCAGCTGAGATAAGCATTTTGGTAACTTGTAAGGCTTTTATGCAAACTAGCAGAATAGAAAAGTTCTGAGAACATATTATACTGTATTCATCTGCCAATCTAATTCTGATCTTGTTGTATATGAGTGAAACATACTGATAAAAAATACAGCAAATTCAGTCTATGTTCCTGGTAGAGTGTGTTAGAGCCAAGAAATAGAACTGCAGTCCAGTAGTGAGGTTAACATTCATTATAGAAAAAAGACTATATTTTTATACTGGACAGCTGATTTCTTTTAATTAGCAGTAACTAGTAGTAATGTTAAATCCTGCACATATCAGTGTTACCTAGTTTAGATTTATCTTTTAGAGATATATAGTAAAGAAAATTGGTACCAGACATATTATATGATTTTATTACACTTGCGCTTTATGGCTTGGTGTAATGTACTTATTCATGTCCTAACATGCTTCATATATGATAAGGGAAAAGAACCCCTGAACCACTTCAGTTTTCCCTATGTATTGGGTAGAAAAAAAAATGGTTTTGTGGGCTTGAAATATTTATTCCAGGTATTGTAAAGGTAAGGACCAACACCTCATATTGTTCATAGAGTAGCAGTAGTATTATTAATAATAATAATAAAGTTGTGCCTCCCTAAGATCCTCAAGAACTGAAACTTCCTTGTGAGCTGGGGAAACTGAGGTGGTGCCCATATTGTAGTATTAGACTGAAATTCTAATCAGTCAAATTTAAGTGTCACTGTCAGAGCTGTTCCAATCTCACATAACTAGCTGCGAGTGACACTGGGGGAGGGGCAGGTGTGAACTTTTATTTCTCACAAATGATTAGTATTACAGTTTTGCTAATAGAAAAAATGTATAAAAAAATCTGGTTATACCTATCCACCTTTATTATAGCAACAGAGTCCCCCTTTTATATGGTGAGGATCCTTTGTTAATATGCCCAACAAGGCATTATTATTATAATTTATATGATCTCTTCCAACATAAAGTGATGCACTGATATCCTCTCTTCAGCCAAGTAGTAGACAAGGGGAATCTTGTTTTATCACCACTGCAAAAATAAATAAAAAAACAGACAAAAGTGTTCCAATTCCTATAAAAAGAAAAGGATGTTTATGTTGCTTAGAGGCAGTGTTAATTGGCTCTGCTTCTCTAACTGAATTGCAAGATGTATTAAGATGTACTCATGGGAGGGATACTCTTTAATATAAAAATAATATGATCCAATAATGGAGTATGATTCTCTTATAAGAAAAGTCACTTTGTAGTTATGTAAATTAATTTAATTTAAATTGAGGTACAGCTCTTGTTATGAATGATGAAGGGTCTGTAAGTTTAAGGTTTATGTTTCATAACCCTAAAAGTACATTATACTAGCAAATTTTGATTTCTAAATAAGACATATTGATCAGAAGTTTTTGTTCAATAAATCCAAGTAAGCATTCAACCATCTTTCACTGCGACTGAAAGGCATTTTTAAAAAAGTCTGTTCATTGTTCTTAGAAGAGGATGACAATTCTAGATGATTTTAATGACAATACATACACTGCTAAATAAGGCACTAATACAGTACAATACCAATTCCCCTATAATTAACATGTATAGAAAAAGACCATGAAAGTATATATTTATTATACATATGCAGTTTTTCTCCCTTTAAAACAATTTCTGACTATTTTATATTGCACATTATAGAAGACAGCTTAGCATCCTTGTCCTTAAAATGACCTTCAAGTTACCAGATGGTACAGTGAGGACAGCTTAAAACAAGAGAAAATACATCTATAAATCCCCAAATGAAAAGTAAACGCAAATCTATTTTCCTTAAAACACAAGGACTGATATTGTTTGCTTTATTATAGCTGTGTTTTACACTAAACAACATCTGTCTATGTAGCTACAGTATCCGTATATTAAAATGTCACTTGTGCCAGCAATATCTGGAAATATAAAAATATTTTCCAAAAAGTATAAAAATAAAAGGGAAATTATTTGAATATGTATGTATGTATGTATGTATGTATGTATGTATGTATGTATGTATGTGTATGTGTGTGTGTGTGTGTGTGTGTGTGTGTGTGTGTGTGTGTGTGTGTGTGTGTGTGTATATATATATATATATATATATATATATATATATAAACC
>JAKJJM010059681.1:0-15380 GCA_021901965.1 Pipa carvalhoi | reverse complement strand
GTGAGGTTTCATGGGGTTTTTAGTGTACTAATGGGGCATTATGGGGGTTGTAGTGTATGAATGGGTGATTATGGGGGTTTTACTGTATAAGGCTGGGTTCACACGAGTGTATGATGCACAGCATATAAACGTTGCACATTATACACTCGTGTGAACCCAGCCTTATACAGTAAAACCTCCATAATCACCCATTCATACACTACAACCCCCACAGCGCATCATACGTTCGTGTGATATGAATAAAACGCAGTGCCGTTCTGTCCCATGGAACTTCCTTGTTCTGGACAGATAACCGTATCGCGCGTGAACACCGGCCGTACGCTGGCTGTTGCATTTTTGCCAGTGTACGGCCAGGAACAATGAATTCTATGGGGCAGAGAAGCGAGATGTATTGATGGGTTCACATAAATTCCTTAGGAATTTCATGTCAAAAGAGAAACTGGTTGGATGTGAAGAGAGGTTTGTAGTCAGGGAATCTTGGAGCTCTTATAATAGAGAAATTACAACATTTCTTTTAATATTCATTTGAATGACAGACAATTCCAATATTATGTTGGCTCTTGGATCTATAGTTTCAAAGCATTTGAAATAAATTTTAACCAGAATTCTAACAGAACCCCAATGTAATTGCCACAATTCAGCATTTTACTGATGTGTACCATCTTTGTATATTCATCCTATTACCCCTTAGTTCATTTTCACCTTGACACATGATGAATATGAGTGACTAAAATTTGTGGCAAGTTGACATGAAATAATACACAGTCAACATGATACCATGAACAGTGTGAGAATTTGCTTCATCACAGAAAACAACTAAACTTATTTAACTATGCAGTTTTGGAAAAGTGCCTGTTTGTAGCAAATTTAAACATCTATGGAATAATTCACACTTTGATCAATTTTTTCTCAGAAACAGAGCCTGCAGCAGGGTAATACTTGAAGGACATCGGGCATCCAAGGAGAAACCACCCAGCCTCCAGCATTGGAGAAAGGTTCTAAGTATTTATACTTAACCCTTTTTTTTCAAAGAGTTTAAACCATGCTTTAAAGTGCACCTTTCAGCTTGAAACAACATTAGTACATAAAATAGAGACAGTCTATAGGAACGTTTTTGTAATACACTACTATTAAAAAAATGTACCTTTCTCTATCGTTTTGCTTCCTGTCTCTGCCGATCAGCTTGACACTGCAGGCTTGTGTCAGGTAGAAAGCTGTAGGAGGAGGCATGGCTTATTTGATTGACAAGTAAGTGCCTCCCACCAGCCTTCCTGTGTCGCTTCTACCAGCCTGCCTGTGTCAGCCTTCCTGTGTGCAGTCAGTGGTACTCGCAGAGGTACTCGCAAGCGGGGGGGAGGGGCAACCACGGGGGGGTTGCGAGCGGAGATTGACCCAATATATCAGGAAGTCAGTAAGGCTCTGGCCTTATGGGGCATGTCTATTATAGTTAATTGGCAGGTTGGGCACAAGATGGCAGCTCCCACAGCTTCAAATCGGGACAAGTTTACAGTGAGTTTAAATTAACTATCCTAATGATTTTTTTCTCCCAAACTGTTTCATTTATGTTATATAATCACTGAATATGTAAAAATGTTAAAATCAGGAGCTGACAGGTGCACTTTATCATTTTAAACAGAGAGAACAAATGAAACATTTTGGGAAAAATTACGTTTGGACTGATGTTTCAGGGTTCTGTCATGTACTTAGACAACTGATGTAATCTACCTTATCAAAAACTTAATACACACTAAGGTAAATTACTTTTAGCCCATTGCCTAGAAACAAATCAATAGTATGGCACAGGTATACACATATATGCTTATGTATTTATCCTGTTTTACTTCCATGCTTGTTTTTACATACAACATCAGAAATAAATTAATTATCCCCATAAGTATT
This sequence comes from Pipa carvalhoi, assembly GCA_021901965.1. Classification (NCBI taxonomy): domain Eukaryota; kingdom Metazoa; phylum Chordata; class Amphibia; order Anura; family Pipidae; genus Pipa; species Pipa carvalhoi. The sequence continues at coordinate 13,481 of JAKJJM010059681.1, read as the reverse complement.
GTTCTTCATTTAATCTACGTCCCATCTTGAGACTAATAATTCTAACAAGCTAGAGCAAAAATACTAATACAAATCAAGTTCCAATTAACCCAGGCTATTGGGCTTTCATTAACTTTTGTGAAACAAATTATCCTTAAAAGCAATGATTTTTTTGCCATCACAATTAATCTCTGTGGAATCTTCAGTTGTCTTTATAAAGCCGTAACAGGATCATTGGATCAAAAGTGCTATGGAGAAGCAATGCAGGATAGACTGTCATGAAGAATGACTGGATTGAAACATGTAAGTATAATTAAAAAATTACCAGCATCGGTACATAATATAACCTTTTATTAAAAATGTATTATGAAATCTATATTTAATCTCCAGTAATAGCAACTTTAGGAACATTGGCTGTGGTCATAGGGCTCCAGGCATCAGGCTTGGCCAAACATCTTATGAAGTCACCAGTAAAGGTGCTAATCAACCTTGATGAATTAGTATGAATGAAATGTATTGCCTTAATATGTAATTATTTATCAGAAATCGTAGGCACCCCAGAACAAATGGAGCCCCTTAAATTAACAGTTTTTCAAATAATTTCTGGATCCTGATAAAAAAAATTCTGCGACAAAACACATTGTGGGTCTCAGATGAGTTTGGTTACATTGATTTTAATAAGAGGCAATTTATTTTCTGCTTAAAAATGAGGACAAAGTTTTTTTTAAATGGCAACTATTTCAGTGAAAAAATGCATATATTGGGGCATTTTGTTGCTGTATTGCGTTACAATATTGTTGCCAGCCCCACTACATAATATTAGTGATGTCTATTTTTTTACTTATTGTAAAAATGATTGAAATTATTGTTGTCATTAAAGTCTTCCATTTTAAAAAAAAAATCTGGATAACTATCATTTTTGTTTCTTATCTTATTAATTTGAATTTATTTATTTATTTTTTCCTTTGATAAATTACAATAATTTTACCTTTTTTTCATTTTATAGATGGACTGGATAAAAACTGCTCTTGTAAAAATCTTCTGACTTCTTTCTCCGAATCCCAGTTTTTTTTATTTGTGGCTGTAAAAAAAATGCATTGTGACTTTTCTAGAGGTTTTTCCCTGGAGCTTATTTAATGCACTTGGATCTTCTACCTTATTAATTATCTTACAGTCTTAAACAATTTCTTATTATTTGTCAAAGCAAAGTAGCCCCTTTATTAAAAGATGAAAGTTGAAATATAAATTCTGATAAAACCTTCTGTTGTAATTTTTGCAGATTCTGGATTCACTTCAAACACCATTTCCGATCTTTTTTTTATTTTTCCTTCTTTAGGGGCTTAAAAGGATCAAATAGCAGCAAAAAGGTCAAAATGATCTTTATAAATATCCTCCATTAAATTCTTCTTACAGTGTTGTCTCATGGGATATACCTTTTATATGTTACAGTTCTTGTGGTTTTGCTTTCCTTGTTCAGTTTGCCTTTTTGGTTTTCTCCTACGATATAAAATAATTGTTTAACCTCTTTCCATGACAATGATAAAAATGCAAAAAAAAAATTATAATTGAATGTCTTACTAATATTGTAGAACTTTTGCTCTTCTAATTAGTCTTGGGAGACTAGAACTTTGTTGTGAAGATATAAACTCTTAATGCACACAGAGTGTAGATATTTAAACAGAAAGATATTAAGCCAGCTACACAAATATTCTCTTTGAGGACAGATAACAAACTTTGCCGTTACTGGGAAAACATGAACACAACCACTGTAACTGAAATTTATCTCCAAGGATTTGAAAATCTCAAGGAGTCTAAGGTTCCGGTCTTCTTTGCTTTTTTCATCATCTATGTGTGCACTCTGCTTGGAAACCTCCTTATAATTGTGCTAGTGTTGACCAGCTATCATCTTCACTCTCCCATGTACTTCTTTCTTGGCCATCTTTCTTTTTCTGATATGATGCTTACTACAAACATAGTTCCTCTTTTGCTATTTGTCATGTATAATGATGGTGGAAATGTGTCCATCTCGGGCTGCATCTCCCAGTTTTTTTTCTATGGCACTTCAGCAACTGCCGAGTGCCTTCTCCTGTCAGCCATGTCTTATGACCGTTACTTGGCTATTTGCAAACCACTGCATTATAACATTATTATGGATGTTAGACTTTGTCTCCGCCTAGTCATTTTGTCTTGGACATTAAGTTTTCTACTGACGTGTATTCCAATATATTTTTTGCAAAAATTATGGTTTTGTGGTCCCAATGTTATTGACCACTTCTTTTGTGACCTTGGACCTCTTTTGGAACTTTCTTGTTCGGACACCTCTGTTGTGAAATTTGAAGTATTTGTAATATCGACCCTTTTAACCATTGTCCCATTTATTTTCATCACGGTGACTTATGTCTGTATTTCCCTAGCCATCCTAAGGATCACTTCTACTAGAGGTAGGCAGAAAGCTTTCTCCACGTGTAGTTCCCACCTTGCTGTTGTTTGTACTTATTACGGAGCATTGTTTGCAATGTATGTGGCACCAACTACAGGGCATTCTAACATCAACAAAGTAATTTCCCTGATGTACACTGTGGTGACCCCTTTGTTCAATCCGATCATATACAGCCTCAGGAACCAGGAAATAAAGACAACCATTGCAAAGCATTTAAAGATACAGATGTCACACTGTTGAAATGGAAATCAAATACAATTGTGTCTTTTTTTTTAAATATTGTACTGCAAGTAGCTTCAATGGAAAGAATGTTCTTATGAAACTCAAGTTTTGTTACTTCAGAAAACCATGCCTTTAAAAGATATTAAATACATTCAGTATTGTAGAGCTTCTATGTGAGAGCTTTGCATCTCTTCTGTATAAAAATCTGTGTAAATAGGGGAATATTTATCATAGTGCAAGGGGGTTATTGACTAAAGTGAGAATTTGACTGTGAATTCTCATCACTTCGGGTGGCTCCGCCCCAATTATCTACTCCATATTGACTGAACACTGGATTCCCATAGCAAATCTGTGACCGCATCAGAATTCCCTAGTAAAGTCATGAGCGTGTCACAAACAGTCTATTAGGTAGTGAGCGACCATCGTTAGCTGGTGAATCCACCACATCGCAGAGTTTGCTGAATACCCGAATATGGGGAAGTGGCGAATTCACACAATTACGAGACAATTTGGACTTTAGCCAATAACCTTCCAAATTTCCCATGTAAAGTGGGAATTGGTAACAATATTCCACTTCTCCAACTTTGCACATTTAGTAAAGATCTTTATTCTCAGTAATTTGGCAAATTCACTCACAGTTTGCATATTTATGCATTCTTTCACGTCTTTTCATTGTGAAGCGCTTTGGGCCTTATTGACTAAAATATGTATCCACCTGTGGAATCCACCTCGCTGCAATTCGAGTCACATCTCCAAAAATAGTCACAAATTCACTGGTGAATAGTCTTGTCAAACAAGCAGACATCTGCAAACACTGTCAGATACGTAGTGTCGCACAATCAGTCAGATAGTCATGCAGACTGAGGCGAATTCGACAAATGAAGAGCAGTGACGTCAGTCTCACACTGTCCCACTAACTGTATTCTGTGAATATTCTATTTCTATGTCATCTTGTCCCTAGGTCATGTTGTCATTTATTTGCAGTCACCATTGTCACTTTTGAAGAAATAGTCAACTTACGCAACACTGGAGCCCTGCCATGAACTCCCCAATTCACCAGCCTGAAGTGATGAACTCATACAGGTTAATATGGAGCAGTTCACCTATTCACATTCACTTTTTCAATACACTCCTCAGCTTACTCAATAGTAGAAGTACTATTAAACGCAGAGCAATGCGAAGAATTCAATAAGTTCATGACTATTGTATCTGCCCAATTGGTCATGTATTGTATATTGTATTGTATATTTTTATTTATAAACCGCCACTAGGTCCCAGAGTTTAGTCAATAAGCGAAACATGGGGAAGTAGCGAATATATGTGAATTCATATCTCTATGTGACTATTTGTGCCTTAGTCAACAAGGTCCTAAATATATTTATCATATGTCAATGTGCAAATTCAACAAGCTGTATTGGCATAAATTTGTGGATTTGGATTGCCAAACGAGATCAGCAGGTTAGGTTCTTTGCTTCTATTCTGGAAAGATTTCATTCAAAAGCATTACAAAGCATGGTGCCCAAGTATTGTAATTGTTGAAGTTTAGGTGACTATTTCAGAGACATTACAACAATTTGTTGTGATATATGCCAAATCAATTTTGACAGGCCAATTCACTCTTTCATGAGCATCCCCCCAATGTATAAGAGTGAATGAGTTGATTAAAGAAGTGTTGTTGGTGTCATTTATTGACTAACAAAAATAAAACTGCAGTCATTTAAGCTCTGAAATGCAAGGAACTGAGGAACGAAACAACACATTTGTCTATTCTTAATGACCTATGTCTGTATCTGTCTTATTCAGGTTGCTATTAACTGGATAGAATTATAAGAACTTTTAGGAGGACACCACAAATGCTACAGCAACATCTCAAGGTTGGGAACTTACAAGATGATTCCCCTTAGACATCACAAATTAGATTGAGGGTCTTATTCTTAGGGCGAAATTTAATAAACTCGGGAAAGTCTGATTTCGCTTTTCTGAGTCTATCGCGCTAGATCTCGCATGTTTTCTATCGAGTTATTCGATCTAATTTTACAATGGAAAGGTAGCCATACTTTACATTAGTAGTATGGCTACCTTTCCATTGAAAAATTAGATTGAATAACTCGATCGAAAAACTTGCGCGATAATCTCGATGGGAACAACGCGAGATCTCGTGCGATAGATTTGGAAAAGTGAAATCGGGCTTTTCCGAGTTTATTAAATTTCACCCTTAAAGTCAAAACAGTCATGTAGAGATGTGTATTCACTTCTCCTACTTTGTGTATTCATTTTATTTCTGAGAGGTGTTGAATTTACAAACAACTTACACATCTCTTCACATCGCTTTGCATGCATATGCACGTTCAATTAAGCTATTCATCAAGTGATAGCATGGGTCAAAGTTGTAAATTTTCCAAGCCATACTGCTCTGAATTTGCCAATTTGACTTCGTAGATCAAAGTGGAAGAAGTAGGGGGGCAATGGCAGGGCTCCGTTTTAACGTAAGGCGATTATACACTCAGAATACAAATAAAATATAGTGACCAAGTAGCAACAGTGTTAGGAATACTATTGCATAGAGAGTGATGTTAACAATGCCTACTGTTTGCTACCAAAATGTGACAAAGTGGAGACAATGTCCTTCCTTATAATTAATCCTGCCTAGTAATAGTATTTTGATATTTATATATGTAAGGTACAGTTATAATGACATTTTCTCCTTTAAACAGATCCATGGGAATCATGGGAAAATCACATTGCATTATTATTACTACACATCACCAAGCATTCTGCTACTGTTTGACTAAGCCTGACTGAGCGTTGAATAAATTCCATTGCCGTTCACTTCTTTAATAAGGGAACCCACTGTTTAGTGAATAAGGAGTAGCAAATTTGTTTCTGTTGAAGTAAAAGGATGTAAATTCCCTACTCTTGGCAAATTCACACATTGCTAAATAACCTCCTCAGCTGGAAAAGTCACTCCAGGTATCCACAAAAGTATCACATTTTTAGCAGTTTTATGACATCATTTGCCAAGAAGTAAGTCATTGGGTAATGATTTCAGTAATCTTAAAGGTGCATAGGGGGCTTTCATTGTAAAACAGTTTTAAATCCATGTTGTGTCTATGTGTCTCACTTCTTTATTTGAAATAGACTATAATTAGCTGTGAAATATGATTTACATATGCAAAAATGTCATCTTTTTATTGTGAAAAGCTCCTTTGTTGCATTCCATAAATGTATTTGGCTTTCAGAATCTTTACTTTGTCTTTATATTTGCTTGTTGTGTGTTGGAGATTGAACCCCACCTTAAAATCAGGTATCAGGACTTGTGGTGTCCTCCTGGCTATTAAGTGAAACAGAAATACCCCTGCAATGATTGATTTATTGTAGTTATACACATCAAGCAATAAGGGCTTGTAGTTAATATGCTGCTCCGCTCATGCCTTCCTTTGCCTTTATGTGCCGGCTAGCGCTAGGTCTCCGTGTTGCCTGACATCAGCGGCAGGGGATTTAAAAGTGAGCAATGTGATTAGTACAGCACTCAAGTATTGTTGTAACTTTTGATGTCAGTTTTCTGTCTTGGATCGTTTGCCTGGCATTTAGTTAAGACTCTGCCTTCTCCTGCCTCTGTGCTTCTGGCTATTTAAGGTATCTGCAGCTCCAGTGTTTCTTCACAGCTAGCACCGCAGCCTCAGTCAAGCCAGTCTCCATTGTGCTGTGAGTTTTGTTCAGCATGTGCCCAGGGGTGCTGTGAGTTACTATATAGCTGCTCCAAGTGTTAGTTGCAGTTCAGCTGTTCCAAGCTCTGCCAGTGTTCTCTACATGAGTTGTCCAGCTGCCACCAGTGGTGGGTTAACCTGAGGGTCACGACCTGGGAGGTGCCTGCCGCAAAGGCCAGTACCCCCTTGCAGGGGTTTAAAGGTGAAGACCAGGCCCTCCTTAGATTCCATGCCTCAGAGTTAACCAATGCCAACTCTCACTGCGTTATAGTTAATCCACTTCCTATTTAAAGTCACATTTGCTCCTGTTCCTTAACTACCTGCTCCTTCACGTTTTCACCATACACTTTAGCTCCTCTAGAAGGTGTATCACTTTATCCCTCACGTTTAGTACACCTTAGTTCCTCTAGAAGGCGTAACGGGCTCTGGGTTCGCTATAGCTCCTCTAGTGGTGACCCAGTTCCCATGGTAACCCCTTGTGTGTCCTTGAGTCCCCTTTTAAATGTGACATAATAGTTTCAGATGACCTTACCAAGACAAGTTTATTGCTATTTACAAATCTTAGTTTGCACAGTCAAAAGGGTGTACCCATCAAACTGTGAACAGTCAACGTAAAGGTCTCAATTTCATCCATTTGATACTTCCACAACTCCACTTATTCTTGAAACTGTTATTTTCAGCAATGTTGCAAATTGCAGCAGATGCTCCTATCTCCAGCCCAGGGTATGGTTATAGGGTCCATGGAATCCCTGAAAAATCATGGGTGGCTGCAGTGAAGGTTTTTGATTTTTTTTGTATCTTTGAATACCTTGTCGAGGGTTTGTCTTTGAAGTATTTTTTATTGGTTATTTTGCTTTTTAATTTTTTTGTTGCAGGTTTAATGACTTTTTTTATTGTATTGTATTTTATTGATTCATTTATATAGCACTAATATGTTATGCAGCACTTTACAGAGATTCTTCATTCACTTCAATCCCTGCCCCATGGAACTTCAATCTAGTTTTCCTATTCAGTCACAAGCACTTTTTAAAAACATTTTAAACATGCTTTTTGAGGAAAAAAATTAAACAAGCCAGAATACAAAATCCTGTTGAAAAATAAATGGGAAACTATGGTATTATGGTGACTATTTTTGTAAGTGCTTACCAACCTTCACCCTTGTTATTTTGTCAGGTCAATTAAATAATATTAGGTCTAGTGGTTCCCCTCCCTCACTTTAGTTGGTATCTGCACCAGTTGGGTAAGATAGTTAACTTTAGTTATTGACAAGAACTTGTTTTCTGTATGAGATCCACATACTTCAGTTTCACAATTTACACCAGTTTTTGATTTACTAATCTCCTACTGCCTTACAAGCATGGTAAGTGCTACAACTAGTATTTCAGAAAATATTTTTTTTCAAATCCTTGCCCTCAGCTTATGGCCAATGTCCATGAAATAATTTTTAAGGACCTACCTCTAACATTTTAAATGTGAACCATGACTGCTTAATCCTCACCAGCCCCTCTCATTAACCTAGTAGCCTGATCCAAGAACCCAAGAACCAAAAAGGCAGTTCAATTAACTGTTTCAATCATTGTGACTGATTTCTCCATCCATTCCCCTAATAACCTTCCCAATACTGTCTGGCCTTCCTTGTACTCCTAGACTCCTTACATGAGCAGGTATGTCTTTGGTTGTAAGAGAAACTATAAATAGTTTTGTAAATATAAAAAGGGTAAATTAAGTTAGAATTAAAGTTTTTATTCTGGGAGAGAATGCAGTTTTTCCAGATTCCCACAGTATACATAATCAAGTCTTTTGGTGTTATTTATAATACACTATAGTAAAATTCTTCTCGCAATCCATTTGCTTCATTACCACATCTAAGGCAGATGGATAACTGAAACTAGACAACATAGTCGCATCACCAAAATAGTCACAAATTAACTTCTCATTATTGTCCAAGTGGCGAATAGACTTGTTTAACAAGCGGACAGCAGCAATTGCTTTGAGATGTGTTGTGTGGCGTAGTCAGTTGGATAGAAGTAAAATGCAGAGCCCTGCCATCATTCCCCCAATTCGCCAGTCTGATGTGACAAAGTCAAATGGGTGAATTTGGAGCAGTTCACCTTGTCACATTCGCTCCTTTGACACATTCCTCCACTTAGTCAATAGTAGAAGTACCTGGCTGTCAAATTCCCATAAGGAGAGATATAAATACACTGCTTTCTCTGCCAGACTTAGATGTGTTTGGTGTGTTATCTAATACTAGGCAGTATATAATTTAGTAATCAGTATTAATCATTAAAATATAGGGGATATTTATAAAAATCTGCCATTTTGTTATTTTATACCGATAGCACTTATGTTGAGCGATATTATTAGAATAATGAATAATCAATATAGCTCAAGCGATATTTAAGAAACTTTTCCTGCTGAACTAAGCTAAAACTTAATGATTTGCCTCACTAGACCTGGCAAAAATCATTCAGCCCTTTGCAAAACTGCAGCACTAACATTGATAAAGCACTAACTAATATATCAGAATCTGCAAACTGTAGCTAAACTAACACAAATACACAAAAAGGCAAAAAAGTATCTGAAAACAAACACGAACTGCAACAATGTATACAAACTAATCACAACTAACAACAAACTACACTAAGCTACATTAAAAACCATTCTAAATCAATAGCTTGCAATATTATGGAAATAATGCGGTTTTATTTAATTTAACCCTGTCTTGCCCCAACATCACCCCCATCTAGGGAACGGTAGTAATCCCACCACCCCGTATAGCAGTAGGTGGGAGTGGGGGAGAAAAGGGTACAAGGAACCCCAAATTTAATTGTTTAGGCCCCACAGTTACATCAGGGTAGAGAAGCAGCTCCTAGGGAGCCCCTCCTAGCAGTAGCGATCCCCCCCACCCTGCCTAGTACTGGGGGAGGGGGAGGAGATAGGTGTCCCAAGGACCCCTTCATTTGATTTTAACATGCTCCTTACTCAAAAGGGAAAAGGGGTAGGGGGAAGGTAAGTGGCTCCAAGGGAGCTGCTTCCAGTGGTACTGATCCCCCCACCTATCCTAGTGTTAGGCAGGGGTGTTGTTGGGGCATTGTGGGGCTCCTAGGGTCTGTTTAGTTGCCGCATAGCACTAGTTGAGGGGGATGAGGGTGATATTAGAGTAGTGGGGGAGATGTGGGGTCCTGTGGAGGATTTTAGCACTGCAGCAATAGCAGAAGGTATCACTGCAGTGCTAAGTATAGCACTTAATACTTTAGTTACTGCCGTGATAAGGATTATAGCAGCGTGTAACTGATCATTAAATGCAATTTCATTTGTTTTTCAATTGAATTAATTTGTTTTTTCAAATTAGATTTATTTTCCCTGTTTTTTTATTAAATGTGCAAAAATTTTTGGAGCTGAGGGAAAATAAATTCAATTGAAATGAATCTAACTGAATCGAATAGGCCGATGTGCATTTACCGAGGTTTTATAAATTTCCCCCACAGTGTATATGAGTGCTTGGCTGGGTTTGGTTCTGTAACAAAGGGGAATGAGGTGTAGTTAATAGTTGTCTTTTGTAATTATTGTTTTGTGCAATTAAATAACCTTAATAATAGTAAAATCGTAATTAAAATATTTTTTTCTTTGGCATTTGTGTAATATCTTTGCCACACCTTTCCTAGAACCTATGTTAAATAATAATAATAATATTTTACATCAAATTTCTTACACATGTAGGAGCAGTACTATCCATTAACTGATATCCCCCTCATTTACCAACTTGACAAACATGTTGTATGTGTTCCAGATCATAACTCGCTTTAACAAATCTATCCGCATCATTTTCCATCCATTTCTGAACCAATGAGCAACAAACTCCTTTCCAGGTTATCAACAAATCACAGTCCTGCTTCTTTCTTTTTTGATCACAAAATGGAAAATCTTTAATGATTTGAAGAAATACACAAAAGTGAACAACCACTGGTGTGTCATGGTTTTAAACCACTTTTGTTTTTCTCTGTTAGTAGCTAAATAAATTTCAATTACTGACAAATTTAACAAGGGCTTCTTTCATATCTTTACTCCTTAAACTGTATATAACAGGGTTAAGAAGGGGAGTCACCACAGTGTAGAGGAGAGAAAGAAGTTTGGATTTGGTTGTGGATTGACCTCTGCTTGGAACTGCGTACATCCCAATTAGTGTCCCATAAAACATGCCTACTACAGCCAGATGGGAGCTGCAAGTGGAGAAGGCTTTTTGTCTCCCAGTATTAGATTTTATCTTTTGAATTTCATATGCGATAGAGATATATGATATGATGATGAACAGAAATGGAAAAATAACCCCAGGAACAGCCAGTATATAAGTTTCTATTTGTACAAAGAATACATCTGAGCAAGAAAGGTCCAGTAGTGGAGAAAGGTCACAGAAAAAATGGTCAATGATATTATGTTTACAGAAGTGTAGAGTGCTTATAGATATTGTACAAGAGATTATAACAGTAAAACCTAGAAGCCAACACATGGCTACCAAAGTAATGAAACAGTTATAATCCATTCTAGTAGAATAATGCAGGGGGTGGCAAATGGCCAAATATCGATCGTATGACATCCCTGCCAATAGTAAACAATCAACTTCTTCAGAAATTCCAAAGAAAAAATACTGAGTAATACAGCCAGCAAGAGACATAGTGGATCCATTATCGATGGCAATGTGGAGCATGTTAGGTACAATATTTGTGGTCAATAGAATGTCTGAAATGGAGAGGTGCTGAAGAAAGAAGTACATGGGAAAGTGGAGAGTTTTGCTGGTTGATATCAAAAATACAATAAGAATATTCCCAAGTATTGTTGCACAGTAGATCAAGAGAAGCAGACAGAAGAATAGAATCCTGAAGGAATAAACATTTTGAAGTCCATAGAGTAGAACCTCAGTGATCTTTGTACGGTTCTCCTTATTTTCATAATCGTTAAAAAAATAAATATGATCTTAATGGATTTAAATACAGTCATAGACAAACCAATATTTTTAATATTTAGGGACTCTATGATAACCACAGGACTGGCATGTAGAAAATGTGGTTCCTATATTCAAAAAGGGGTCAAAGTGAGAGTCTCAAAACTACAGACCAGTAAGTCTAACTTCTATTGTGGGTAAAATGTTTGAAGACTTTCTAAGAGGTGCTATCCTAGAGTATCTTAACATTAAAAAATGTATAACTCCATATCAGCATGGGTTTATGGGGGGATCAATTCTGCCAAACAAATCTAACTAGCTTTTATGAAGAGGTCAGTTATAGACTCAACATGGGGGAGTCAATGGATGTCAGCATTTGATTTGTAGATAGAAGTATGATGAAAAATAATGCGGAGTGAAACTAATTCAACAAGTGAAGGTCAGTGATGTCAGTCTCATCATAGCCCTCTAACTGTATTCTGTGAATATTCTATTTCTTTGTCACTTTGTCTCTAGGTTATGTTTTCACTTAGTCTCAGTCGCCATTGTCACTTTTGAATGCATAGTCGTCTTACGCAACACTGGACCTCTCCATCAACCCCCCCAATTCACCACTTTGAAATGGTGAAGTCAAACAGGTGAATTCAGAGCAGTTTACCTAGTTGCATTTGCACCTACAACACATTCCGCTGTTTAGTCAATAGAAGAAGTACCTGTGCATGGGCACACAAAGCGATGTGAAGAGCTTGGTTAGATCGTGACTATAGTAGACACCCAAATTGGTCACTTCTTCACCACTTCTCAGAGTTTATTCAATAAGCAAACACGGGGAAGTGGCGAATAGATGTAAATTCAGACCTCTATGCCACTATTCAGACTTTTGACAATGAGTTCCATGGTGTGTTGTATAGTGTTGAAAAAGCAACTAGATTTGATGCTGTTGGAAAGGGGGAAAGTTGTAAAAATGATTTACATAATGTTGGAAAAAACTTTGTGCACTGCCTGCATTATGGGTGCAATTTATTTTTATGATAAAAATAGCCATAACTGCAGTGTGTGTTCTTTTTTTATACTGGCTGCGTTTTCAACACAACTTATTATTGGGGTACATTTTTCTGTAGGGTTTTAAAATCGAACACACTAAACAAATACAACAAAATAGCTACACAACTGCATATATTATTCTGCACATTAGCTGCTGTCCCAGTTCAGTTATTTGGAGAATTTTTTTTAATATAACACACGTTTCTACTCTGTACAGTTTGGCTCCAGGAGTCTAACTCTTCTTTTGAAACACAAGGTACTTTTAAAAAGTCAATTTTGAATGACTCCAGTGAGTATTTTGGTCTTTCAATTTTATTTTAATTTTGGCTGGGTGGTTAGTAGAAAGTCACTGCTAGTAAATAAAGGAAGATTATTGATTAACACTGTTTAATAACATATACAACTGTTTACTTTGCAGTGCAGAATAGGTCATTTCAAACTATCCCCCGCAATTTGATCCATTTCACTGCTTTTCTCCACATTATCTCTGCTTCTTCCTTTCTGCTGCCTTTTTCTCAATTTATGTAATGATTGAATAAAATTTCTCAGTATTGAAAAAGATCGATATCTCTATATATCGATACATTAATACCGCTGCACTTTGCATTACTTTCAAATAACTAGTCAGAAATCTTTAGGCTTAGTAAATATCCCCCCATGGTGTTTTAAGAGGTCATGTTCCATAGAATAATGCACGGCTTGTATTAAGCTACTATTCTCCATTCACTCAGATTTTGTTTGATCCTTTTGCATTCTTGGCCTTAACATAATCTTTATACTTTTGAGTGGAGTCTCCAAACTATTCTGATTTATTTAGTAGAAACCGTAATGCAGTCCTCAGCCAATGCAAACCAGACAGAAATCCCAGTAATCTCAATATGTCTGTTTCTAGCCAGTGAAAACTGGTCTAAACAGCCTTTTTATCTCATTATTACATTTTTAGATATTTTGGGTGGTATTTATGAAAGTTGGAAAGACCGGTACCGGTCTTTCCGTCTTTCATGCAGTCCCGATTTCCATATTATGGAAATCGGTATTTTTCAATTTCCATAATCTGGAAATCGGATATTTGTACCGAAATAATCCATAGCCATTTTAATTTATGGCTACGGATCGGTACAAATACCCAATTTCCATATTATGGAAA
>JAKJJM010059636.1:0-10272 GCA_021901965.1 Pipa carvalhoi | reverse complement strand
TATATATATATATATATATATATATATATATATATATATATACTGTACGTATATATACTATTTGTTATTGGCAAAGTTATTGTTATCTTGGTTTATCAATCTCCCACTTTGTCATGTAGGAAGACCAGTTTGATTAGTCGAAGGGAACACTATTGCACAGTAATTCTATTCTAGGTGCAAAGAGGCAAAATTATGATTTTAGCTGAAATAACAGAAGTCAGTTTTTGGCCATTTTCTTTAGCCCAGAGCAGCAGTGGCAAATCTCTGGCACGCGTACGCGGTCTCCACCGCTGTTATTCTCGATCTTCCCAATGAGTGAGCGCCCCTTCAGTGTAGGCCGCGGACCCGACCTGACAGTCATCAGAGCTCTTCCCGATGCAGGCGCGATGACGTCACTCATCAGCACCTGCACTTCAGGGGAAGGCGCTGGTGAGTGACATCACTTTTCAGCAGTAAATAGACTCAGTACATGTCTATTTATTGAATATTGAGGCTGGTTACATACTCATTTCGCAAAGATTCCACACTGATTGGATGTAAGACTTGTCAGTCTCAGTATCAGTAAGACTGATTGTAACTGTGACTGATTAAGGAGTATGTAATCTAAGTCTCTCTTGTCAATTTCTTACATTAATAATTTTGTTCATTTATTTATGGTATTTGTGTAACATTTTGCAGATTACTCAATACTTTACATAAATAAGTCATTCACATTAGCACCCGCTCCTGTGGAACTTACAATCTAATTTCCATATAAAATCATACACACGCTAGGGCCAATTAACTCAGACTTCAGTAAATTTACCAGATTATGGTTGGATTTTGCAAGGAAACAAGTATCTGAAGGAAACCCACTCAAGCACAGAGAGATCAAACAAACAAATTTTCTTTAATACTCACATGGAAATGTCTAGAGCTTTAGACTGTACTTGAAACTGCAATGTATTATTTAAAGCATATTTATCTATTCATTTGCCTTTGCACATTATCCTCAGCTAATCATTTGTCCCTCCAACAAGATAAGCAATGGTAACAGATTATAGGAAGTGTCATTAACAATAGCATCCATTTTAAGTCTTCCCTTACCTAACTTTGCAAGATCGCACAAACTTCCTCAGTGTACATTATCGTTACACTTTCAGATATAATTAATGTGCGATTGCCTTGAATTTCTAATTTGACTCATTTGCCACAGTTAGACATGTTATTTTTGATAGCATTTCCAAAAGAGAACATGGCAATTTAATTAAAAATGTTAAATAAAGGACTCCATTTATCAAAGTCTGCTGCCTCAAGCTATGCCTACGAATGACTTTGATAAATTATGCCAGCATTTCCCAGCAAATTCAAAATTATAATTCATTAAGTCTTTCTTAAATAAAAGATAACAAATATGTCTACATAAAATGTTCCTTATATCTAGGAGTGTTTCACATTGAGTTATTCAAATGGCTTGATATGGCAAATAAAAGGCACAAATATAAATAAATGTAATATGTACTAATATTCAGTTATAATATTTAATAATGCACATAAATTCCTTATTTGTTATTTTGATTTGTAAAAAGTCTGTAGGGAGCGATGGGTATTCCCCCTACCAGTATGAGTTATACTTCACTCCATTGTTTTAGTTTTTCCTGTTTGAAGTGTTTAATCAATATAGACTATATTGACTGAAAAATAATTAGCCGTAGTGTCAGGTGACCACAGAAACGGAACTGTCTGCACAGGTAGAAGGATTTGACTTTTTTGCTGGCAGCCATCTTGAACTACAGGAGGTGGAACTGAAAGAACCCATGTGGTATTTATAGAAGTGTTCTTGATTCTCTCCATTTGTAAAACAGTTAACTGAAGTGAATGGATGGCCGTTCATATAGTTATGAGCTTATTATGTGTTATCACTGATGTGCATCTTTCTGGTTGTATTACATGGCAAGTAAACACAGACACAAAGTTCAGAATTACCATTATTAACGTAGGGGGTGATAGGAAACAGGAGCGTAACTTCACAAGAGCCAAGGGACCCGAGGGGCTCTAATGGCTTCAAATAATTATATCTTACAAAACAAAAAAATAAATAAAACTTCAGTATTAATTGGAATGTGTATGAAACCAAATGTGAGGACCAGAGATAAGTGAATTAATTTGCAAATCTTTAAAAGCACAGGAAAAAGATTGGGAATTGATATCCAGTATAAAGCACCAATAGGATGCTTAATAGAAATGAAAAGGCTCTGCATGGCTTGTGCGTGTTCGTTTGTCATCTCCTGCATTGTATATAAATGAATGAAGTGCAGGAGACTGGATCAACTGCAGGCAGCCTTGCATGGACTATGTAGGAACACTTGGTCTAACTTGCACTTTATTAATTCTAATAATTTAAATTAATTCTCTGAATGCTTGAAGTGCTGGAGGTAAGATCAAACACAAAGTTTGGAGTTTACAGGAAACCCTTGTTGCCCTGGAAATCAATTAAAAATCAGAGAGGACCAAAAGGTTCTCCAGACATTTATAAAAACTATTGTGGTCCAGGGAACTGAAATGAGTCACTAATCTCTAACAACAACTATGGCTAATGGCAGGTTTGGCTAACAACTAAGGGGGACATTCTGTAAAGTGAGAATTTGACTGTCGAATTCACAGACGGCGGATTCCCATTATAAAGTCGCCACCGCGACAATTCTCCCATTATAAAATTGTGAGAGCGACGATTTTTTTAAAGTTCCAGCTTTGACATTTCCTTTGTAAAGTTGCAAATGTGACAAAATTCTCATTATAAAACTGCGACTGCGACAGTAGCAGTCTATTGCGACCGTCTTTAGCTGGCGAATTCACACCTATACACAACAATTCGGACTTTACAGCATGACCCCCCTTATGTGTGTGTCAGAATTTTCCGGCAGGGTATAAGCAGTTGTCAACCATGTAATTTCTAGCCTGCCTTAAGCCTTATGGATAGAAGGAATGTTTGGGGCAGAGCTGTTGGGGAATTGAGGAAGAAAGACATCTAAACCCTATAAAATGTAACTAAATTCAAATATTTTTTCACTGCCATCAACCATTATATTATCCTAGAGTTATAAGAACAGTTCCATACAAATCAGCTGAAGAATGTAGATGGTGTTGCTAAAGATTGATGTTTAATTTCATTTCCATATCAATGAAATTCAGAGTGACTGGGGTAGGTTTGGAAGTTGGACACCCTCTTCCCATCATTCACATGCAGCACTTCCTGCTATATAGCTTTCTGCTGCCAGGTGGTACAGACCTGGGCCCAGGAAAGGTTGCTAGGTAACTGTGCATGTTAGGAGTGCTCCTGCTGCATAACAGCAGGAGATTTAAAACCTGTTTGCTCATGCACTTGGTGCTTAAGCTTCAGGTTAAACTTACTGCGCTTTTTGTGCTGCCATTGAAGTGTTGGCTTCATGATTACACTCTATTGCTGCTATTGACTTCCTGCTGTGTTCCAAGAGTCTCTTAAAGGGATGGTGACTCCATGGGAGATTTACCGGCTTACCACCAGTGTGGGGTGAATGTGAGGGTTGCAACCTTGGAGTCTTGTTGCCGCAATGTCAATACCCCTTGCGGGGGTTAATGGAGATGACTTGGGCTCCCTAGACTGTGTTACCCTCACTGTAATAGAGGGGATCCACCAACCGACCCACGAGAAAAAGCATCACAGTGTCAGAGTGACACCTGCTCATTACAGGAGTGATCAGAATACAGGATATGCTTCAGTAGCATACTCTAACGTAGAAATGATTAAACTGGAGAAAAAGTTGCAGCTATGAATTCATTTTGTATCCACACAGCCATGTGTAAAGCTGCAAGTCCACAAATTGTTGCAAGTACAAGTATCAAAAAAAGTCCTCATATTTTCACGGGTACTCTCATTGTGTGGGTATAAGTATTGAAAGTTTGAATTACTAGCATGTGGGCATAAGTATTGAAGCAGGTACGTATACTGTTATGAGTTGGGTACCCATTGCTGTGAATCTGGAGCTGCGATGAAGAGGATACGGAGACACAGGATGAAGACTAACTTCTGAGCTAGTTACAGCATATGATATCATAAGGAGGGTACCTGTAACTATGAGAGAACTAATAGTTCTAACTAATTCTAATAATAATAATTCTAAATATTCTACTAATAGAACTAACAGTTTTGACAAAAACAACAGTCACCTTTTTAATAAATCAAGAGTGGATAGCAGGTATAAGTGTGCAGATATGGGTGACATCTCAAGGATCTTCTCTTCCCATTCAGAATGGTTCTCTCTGCTCTCTATCTTAGCCTCAGAACTGCGGGATCTGAGTATTACATTCAAGTAAGCACAACACTTAAAAATTACAGCAAGAATATACGAACTAGAGATAACCTTGAACTGCACTGTGTAACACCCCTAAATATGATCTAAAATGACATGAATTATGAATATTCCTGATTGTTCCAAGAGATCTGGGTTCATCTTGCGCTAAGTCATTAACACTCAGAAGTCTGCATTATGTTTTACTTTTAAATATTCTTATTACTTTGTTGATGCAATGTTTACTTTTTTTACTCCATCGTAGATGTATTTTATTTTAAACTCCAGATGAACCAAAGGGGGAAAAAATGCTTTCAGTTAAAGGTTATAGGAGAACAGCTTGTTTTGGAAATACCTACTTATACTGTGCCAGTGTTTAAGTAAAATTGTGAAATGTTTACTTTATAATCTACGTTTTCAGATATTATTGAGTTGGTAGATTTTCAAAAAGCAAATTACATTTATTGTTTCAGACTCTTTAAGAGTCTTCTCTTTGCAGACATTGTGGCTGGACAGTTGGTTGGAGATGATCTTGAAAATGGATTCTCTAGAGGTCAGTAGCATTGCCGTAAATCTTTACATTCCTCTTTCTTTTCATGTTTTACACCTAAAGCCAGCTGACTTGCCAACTATTTCCTCCTAGACATACAGAAGGTACTGGACATGAAGAATATGAGGTCCAAGAATAAGGTGGCAGAAATCAGCTAGGAAAGGGCAACAGAGAAATGCGATAAAGATTTTGAAATACAAATGGTGCGTCTTAGCTCAAAAATGATTTGCTCTTTTGGGGACAAGAAAAAAATGAACTTGGGGATTTATTCATGACAGACTGACGAGTAAAGGTCCAAACTTGCATTCATTTGACACTTTCCCATCTTCTGGTATTCTTCAAACGTTATGAAGTGTCACAGAGTTTTGGAGCTCATCGCATCACTTTGCGTATGTAATTTAGCTATTTATCAAGCATTGCAGTTTGACTTTGTCAGAACAAAGTGGCAAAGTAAGGGGCTGGTGGCAAGCCTCTGGTTTTGCACAACGCATCACTCTGCATCCTACTACTGACTATGCAAGAAATTGCGTCCGACGCTGTTTGCTTCTTCGCTAAGGGAATCTGCCACTTATTGAATAGAGTACCAAATTGTAACTATTGGAGTGTTGCAACCCAAATTGATGCAAATTTACTTCGACAGTCAAATTCATTCCCAGTTACAATGCAAAATAATTTGTTCAATGCACAACATTTCTACTATTCATTCTATTTATGAATTAGCACAGTGATCAGTATCTCTTTTGCATAGGGCAGAATACCCAGTGGCTTATTCAGCGTACATCATATTTTGACTGTTCATCCTGTCTATGGGTTGGCACAGTGCCCTATATCCCAACTATACAAGGCGGAATACCCAGTGCATTAGTGTGCCTATGTATTGGCTCAGTGCCTGATATCAGAGTTTACAAGAGACAAGATTCCTGGTAATTTGCTCACATGGAACAGTAAATGTCAGATGTTATACAGGAGAATTTACACAGGTTTGGACTCTATTAAATGAACACTTAATCATAAATTAGCCCTATTATATTTATGTGTTGATTTCATTGTCATTATAAAACACATTGTAATCCTGGACTCCCAGTAAAAAAAAAATATTATTTTATTAATTAGAGACTTCTAATAGTACACCAAAATGAATTTTTAGACAGTATTTCCTCATAACAAATACAATTATTTTATATATAACAGACGTAACCGACCTCTTCATGTTATACTGCAAAATGCTGAACGGGAGGAAAAATAACAGCCTAATATAAAGCAATAAAGAAAGATTGCATACTTCTAATATAATTTGTCTAGAAAAGGTAAATTGTCCATGTAATCAACACTGATGTTCTGTTTTCCTAAGCAATCTTACAATTATGTTTAATTGGTATAATGGGAACTAATGAAGCCTTTTCATGCATGTGTGCCAGCATTAGGTTCATTACTTCTTATGGCTAAAAAGTACCTAGTAATTTTGGTGTCTGGCATTGTGATACACTGCAGATTGTGAACTAAAAAGTCCGTCTTTAACAACTTGTTTTAATGCAGTTGCAAGCAGTATTAACACACTATGGGCGAAATTTATTAAGCCCGTAAAGACTCGATTCGAGTCTTTGC
The DNA here is from genome assembly GCA_021901965.1 of Pipa carvalhoi. Lineage (NCBI taxonomy): Eukaryota > Metazoa > Chordata > Amphibia > Anura > Pipidae > Pipa > Pipa carvalhoi. The sequence goes on along the minus strand of JAKJJM010059636.1, from coordinate 3,810 downwards.
CGGCTTAATCGCGCGAGAATTCTCGCCCGAGAGCATCAGGCGGGATCTCGATTGTGCTTCTCTGCAATTGGGTCTTTCACCCAAAAGTTTTGTAGCCATAAAACTTATGGCTACCTTTCGGGCGAAAGATCTGATTGCGGAGAAGCACAATCGAGATCCCGCCTGATGGTCTCGCGAGAATTCTCGTGCGACAATCTCGCGAGATTAAGCCCGAAAAGACTCGAATCGAGTCTTTTCGGGCAAAATAAATTTAGCCCTATGGGAGAAATTTATAAAAGTCGAAAAGGCTGATTTTGTTCTTTTCGAATTTTATCAATGGTAAAAAAAAGAGTACGGATCAATAAATATCGATCAGTACTTCTCGATTGTTTTTTTTTCCAATCGAAACTTTTCAATCGTTTACCGCTGGGAAACCTTATGACACTTTCTCAACGGAAACCGAACGAAAAGCATCGATATATATCTTTCGATCGTACTCTTTTTTTACCATCGATTAAAATTCGAAAAGGCGGTAAATCGGCCTTTTCGACTTTTATAAATTTTGCCCCTATGGATATTTTCCATTGCTGGGACCACTAATATGCAGCGTTTACATTAAAGGAGAACTATAATATCATACAATCCTACTTACCTGATCCATACTAAGGGGGTTAGTGCGAAATTAACTGTTGATGTGAATTCTCATCACTTCGAATGGCTACGCATTCATTCTCTATTCCTTATTGACTAAACAGAGGATTCCCACAGCAAATTCGCAACCGCATCAGTATTCCCATAGCGAATTTAGTAACCGCGTCAGTAGTCATCTATTATGTAGTATGCAACTGTCATTAGCTGGCAAATTCTCCATATCGCAGAGTTTACTGAATTCACACCGTTACGCAACGATTCTGTCTTTAGTCAATAACCCCCTAAGTTTACTGCTGCTAGATCGGTATTCATCTGGCAATCCACAGCCCGGGATTCTCATATGAATATATCGCCACCCGAGGTTACTTCCTGGTTATGTGAGTGAAGTCGGTCCACACATAGTACTTGCCTCCCCCTCTCGAAGTTTGCATGCGCAGTCGGTTAATTTCGGCACACATAGGGTGGAATTTATTAAAGTCGGAAAGACCGGTATCAGTTATCCTCCCGCGAGAATCCCGATTTCCAGATTATGGAAATCGGTATTTTTCGATTTCCATAATTTGGAAATCGGGCATTTGTACCGAAAAAATCCGTAGGCATTATAACTTATGGCTACGGATCGGTACAAATACCCGATTTCCAGATTATGGAAATCAAGAAACACCGATTTACATAATGAGGAAAAAAAAACAATGGAGGATGGGCGCGCTTCAATAAAGCAAATAACCATATAACAATACAAAAAAACAAATGATGTGCAACATATTTGCTGGCTCTTTCTCCTGAGGAAGCTAAGGACCAAACTTGGCGAAATGCGTTGAGATTGGAGAGCTTTTATATACATGCTTGAATTTACCTTTTCATTTGTGAGTATAACCTATTTTATTAAAGGTGTTTCACACATCCAAACAGTCTGCACTATGTTTTGTTTCATTTTTTGAGCCCACATAGAATACTAGTATCTCTTTTGTGAAACTGCGAATATTCCATCATTTACGTCCTGGTCCTTGTTGATCTGAGAAGCAAATCAATTGTGTTGGGGAAGGCTTATTTCACCAGTCATATCTGGTGAGTTTTCACTCCCTTGGGGGGATTTGATCATCCTTTGGCACATTCACTTTAGAAGCACCACTGAATATCGTCAAGTTTGCACATCCGGAAATTTTTCACCCAAAAATCACAGCATTGATGGATTGTGTCTTTTACCAAAAGGATTTATCACTTTTTATTATACAAGGATTTTCTTATTTTTTATTTTTCATTGTGTATGGTCACATTTTACTTTGCACTTTAAATCGTCACATATTTTTGTATATGTTGCACATCATTTGTTTTTTTTGTATTGTTATATGGTTATTTGCTTTATTGAAGCGCGTTCATCCTCTATTGTTTCTTTCCCTTGTCTTGTTAGGATCCCAGGAGAGTGGATCCTATTTCTTGGGCTTTTAGCGCTTATCTTTTCGTATTTTAAATTTTATACAATTTTAACTATTTATAATAGGCGCTCCGTGTTATGTGATTGTCTGCCTGTTCAATCAATTGTTTTTTCTACCGATTTACATAATGTGGAAATTGGGACTGGGCAAATTAAGCCCGAAAAGACTCCAATCGAGTCTTTTCGGGCTTAATAAATTTTGCCCTCAGAGGGAAATTTATCAAGGTTGAAAAGGTATTTTATAGGCCTAATGCTGGAGAAACAGTGTATATTTTATTATGTTGGTATTGCCTATTTAAAAAATGCTGTTTTTTCCATGTACAAAATCACTTTTTTTCTGCATTTTTTTTTTTTTTGCATCAAAGGTTATTTTTGATCTGTAAAAATCAGCAAAACGCTTGATAAATATCACCCTTAGGGCAAAATTGATAAAACTTGAGCAGGTCGATTTCGATCGATATTTTCCAATCCTTTGTTGATGGAAAAGTGCCATAAGCACTTATATGGTGCCATATCTTTTCATATCTAACTAGGATATAAACTGAACGTACAAGTAGTGATGTGATGCCGATTGATCAGCTCTGAAAAAAATTACATTCACTTTATAAAGTTCTAAACTAATTTGATGACAGTTAACCCAAAGTAAATATGCCTTAAATACAAATGTTATTCATGTAAATAGTTCATTTAACATTGTAAAGCAGCTGCATTAATGTTTAATGGACAGCAGTGCACAGGATAGTATTACCAGCGATGTTCTCTGCTATTATGTTTTAAAACCACCTAATGTGTCCTGAGCTGAATTAAAAGAATTACGTTCCACTCCGAAATAAACTAAATGAGGCATTAAGGTTTTCCAAAGTAGTTTACAGAAAAAGAAAAAGGCGTTTTTATTTCCTAATATTTTGCAATTAAAAATAGCCATGAGGCTAACCTTTTAAGAACAGAGACAATGTAAGTTGTCTGGAAAGATTGTAATTTAAACAAATTGACAAAAGACGAAGGGTAATGTACAGTAATTATCTCTAGCGTCTTCAACGCGGAGTTGAACATTGTCTCCTGGGAAATTACTGAAGGAGTCCGCAGTGGGACGTACGATACAGTGTAATGAGTTTTCATTTGTATTGTGGCATTGGTGTAAAGAAAACAGGAATAAAGGGGAAGTCAAATCATTTTTTTTTACTATGTTGTGGTATTGTAAGACAATCTGAAATCAGACCTTTGTGTCTTATAGTTTTTTTATTTACTATCTCTCTATAATTGAAGTCAATGCATGGCTTGTGGGAATAACTGAGCTTTGCAACCAACAGAACATTTAATTGTAAATAAAGTTTAAAATAAAAAGTAAAAGAATACAAAAAGACAATTTGCGTTATCTTAGAACAAGGGTCGGCAAACCGCAGCTCACGAGTCACATGCGGCTCTTCTGCTGCCTTGTTGTGGCTCACAGCGCATCTCCCTAGGATGACGGTTGACATCAGCGGCAACCAAATCACATTGCAGCGCTCAGCCAATTGATTTGTCCGCCACTGACGTCATCCGGGATGTCAGCGGCTCTTGATTGGCTAAGGCCAACCAGGAAGCGCTGGGGAGAGATTGGTCTCCCCAGCGGCTGCCTGCTTTAGCAGCTACATGTAATGAGCAGGTTTGGAAGCACCGCTCGTTACATTTACTAGCAAAAAAAGAAATCTGGATTTCGAAAACGAGAATGCCATTTTCGATTTATGTAAATTGAAAATGGCATT
>JAKJJM010059611.1:0-10792 GCA_021901965.1 Pipa carvalhoi | reverse complement strand
CACATCCTCATTCATATATATATATATATATATATATATATATATATATATATAATCCTGGTTACCCAGAGACATATCTTACTTCAGTCTTGCTTGTCCATTTATTTATAAGATGTGTAATCTCTTTAACACTAAGGGGCATATTTACTACAAGTTGAAAAAACATATTTGTTGTTTTGTTTTTTAACCATTTTCTCCACTTTCACAATTTACTAAGCCCTTTAGACTTTTTTTTACTAATACATTATTTCACCAGGTTGAGGGTGGTGAAAATCCATTATTCCCTATGAAGATGGGTCCGTAAAATTTTTCTAAGTTCCTGGCGTAACAATCGGCGATAATAATATTGTTATTAATATTAAATTGCCCCATTGACATTAATGTTATTTGTAGTGGTATTAGTACATCAATATTTACCAATATCAATACTTTTTTTTTTTTTTCGATTTTCATAAATAACAAAAAATAAATAAATAAATAAATAAAAATAAAAATAAAAAGGCAAATAATGCAAATATGATTTTTCAACTTTAGTATAAATATGCCTCTAATTATATACTGGATCCTTATAATTTTATTTTGTTTTCTTAAGTGTTAAATAAAATAGTATACAAAAAACTGTGTCAAACAGCAGATTATCTTAAAGTGTAGAAGAGGACTGGGCGTGTAGATAAAATATCTGTGGTATGAACATAAAAATGCTGACACTACTTTCTGTTTAATAGATTTACGCCAAAATCTTTCAGTGCTGGGAAATGTTTTGCAATCGATCTATTCTACACCACAAACATTACATTCCTTCCAGAATTCTTCAACAAAGTGTGATAATAAAAAGTCAAAATTTCACAAATTTCTCTTGGTGTGTAACATATTCAAAACACATTTGGAATCCTGTGAAAAACGCATACGACTACTTATTAGGTGGGTACAGTAGTCTGGGCAGAAAATTAATGAGCTGCTTTTACTAAAATAAAAAAAAATAAAAAAACCCCATTAAATTATCTCTAGCAGTATTCTTTGGCCCACCGGAAAATGTGAAAAATAAATGAACCTTTTAAGAGGTTAAAGCAGGGGTGTCAATCTCTGTCCTGCAGTGTTTAATATATCTGGCCCACGAGAATATACCAAGGGGCATATTTACTAAAGCTGAAAAACTGTATTTGCTGTTTTTCGCCACTATTACAATTTACTAAGCCCTTTCCACCTTTTTTACTGATACAACAATTTGCCAGGTTGAGGGTGGCGAAAATCCATTATTCCCTACTGAGGTGGGTCTGTAAAATTTTTCTAAGTCCTTGCTGAAATAATCAGCTATATCAATATCGTTATTGACATTAATGTTAATTGTAGCTGTATTAGCACACTGATATTTTCCGATATCAATATTGATGCTGTCTTTTCGATTTTAATAAATGAGGAAAAGGAAAATTTGGCAGAATAAAAAAAAAATAAAATAAAATAAGAGGGGGGGGGCGCTAAATATGGCAAAAAGCACAAATACATTTTTTTTTTACTTTAATAAATATGCCCCCGAAACTCTACTAGAGCTGGCTGCCAGTAGACAGCACATGCACTGCTAATACTATAAATCCCAGAATGCTCTGCTGTTGCGTTGGCATGCCAATTAGGACCCACAAGCGCCCCATCTTCTGTTGACATTAATTAGCGACCTCATGCTACCAGTCACATCGGGTCACTCCTCAAAAAACGGCCAAACGAAAGGTGGAAAACAGAATTTTTCTAGAAAAGTGGGAAGACGAATATCTGTTCACTAATGTAAAGGACAGACCTGTTTGAAAAGGTTCATCGTTATATCTGATGAGAAGGAAAATCTTCCTCAATTGTAGACATTTTTTCAATAAATATCAAGGCTGGCCCATAACTGTTTCTGGGTTTTTAATTGTGGCCCACTGTGTATTTGAGTTTGACACCCCTAGGTTAAAGCATACAGCTGTGGTATAGTGGAATATATTGCGTTACATAGGACAGCATACTTGCAACTCACAACTTAAACAGCTATGCATGTTTATCTGTAGATATCAGAGAAAATGGATCACATTATACGATCAAATAATCTTTCTATGTCAGCAGAATTTAGCCTAGCAGATGATAATTAAATGGAATGGTTAACTTATAAATATATAGTGAATAATGTAGCTATTAATGTAATGTAAACCAGTTAATATATGGCTCCCATCAGTCTGTTACGTTAATGTATATTGTCTATTCATGCCCCCATTAATGCCTGGCAGTGCTAACTGTTTCCCCATTGAAGACATTTTTGTTGGCTAGCCAAACAGTTTGAGAAACAATGGGATAAATGTTATTTATATATAGAGTATACAGAATGCATTTAAATTTAAAATGTAAAAAAGAGAAGCAAGAACCAATAGCACCTGAATGAGTAAGGTCTCTTTCAAATAACGTTATCCCTTTTGCACAGAAATGTGTTATTTCCTTTTCCTTTTGTTCGCTCTGGGTTCTCATTTGCTCAACCACTCCCTGATTAATTGTTGCTGACAGCATCTGCTGTACTGGACTCTGGGAGTATGAGCTGGCTCATTAGAGGCTTTTTTTTTTCATGGGTGGTGCCGAGTGGTTTGGATTTGATTGTTATTGGGGAGCGTGCCACTTAAATTTCTCACCAATCATTTTAATTATTCATAGTAAAAGTCAATGACATTGTTAAGCTTCAAGTGCCATTTGTACACACTTCTCTTTTGTGCTATGTCATTTCCTTCCTGTCTGGTTGTGCTTACTGATAGTTTCCTTGCAGGCAGCTAGTCAGGGGAAAGAGAAATGATTCGCTGTTTGGATGACCCAGTCATTTTCTTGTTTACAGCACTGTAATAATTAGAATCATTGGTAGACATAAATGGCAGGGAAATCATACTGCATCACATACCATATATACAAAGCAAGCCAGCAACACTATGAAACACGAAATTACACACACATTGGAAATGTTGATTAAAAGCTGATCAGAATGGAAAAAAATGTTGATTTCCAGTGAATAAGTTAGAAAAAGAATTTGGACTGTATTAATTAAACAACCCAATGAGAGAGCGGGTAGTGCAGCTGTACACAGAGCAGCAAATAATTACAAGCCCCCCAAGCTCCAGCACACTTCATGCTTGTTCTCTACTCCCTACTGAGCATTGTGGGGGTTTCATATACAGGAAGGTTGAGTTCACTGCAAATGAGCTGAAAAGTGTTATTTTATTTTTATGAATAGCTGAATTTTATTTACTATGATGAAGCAGTGAATTCAAAAGTGAAAGCAGGAGTTTCCCAGCTTATCTCCCTATCCTACTACTGATAAGCCTATCTGATGTGGTTTTACAATCATTAGGAGCCTGTGATCACTGCTCGTTTACTTGTAAAGCCTTAATTTTGGAATATTAGTATTAGGAAATCAAGAAAATTTCACTTTGGAGTCAGGGGTGTCAAACTCAAATACACAGTGGGTCAAAATAAAAACTTTGACAAAGTTATGGGCCAATTTTGATATTTATTGAAAAAATGTCTACAATTGAGGACGTTTTTCCTTCTCATCAGATATAACGATGAACCTTTTCAAACAGGTCTGTCCTTTACATTAGTGAACAGATATTCAGCTTCCCACTTTTCTAGAAAAATTCTGTTTTCCACCTTTCGTTTGGCCATTTTTGGGAGGAGTGACCCGATGTGACTGGTAGCATGAGGTCGCTAATTAATGTCAACAGAAGAGGGGGTGCTTGTGGGTCCTGATTGATGTGCCAATGCACCAGCAGTGCATTCTGGGATTTATAGTATTAGCAGTGAATGTGTTGTCTACTGGCAGCCAGCTCCAGTAGACATTTGACATTTTCTCGTGGGCCAAATATAATTAAACTGCGGGCCAGAGATTGACGGCCCCTGCTATGGGTTAATCCACATAGCCTATTTCACACTAAACAATAATAAGCCAATGTGGTCATGGCTTAAAAATATTTCTCCTAAACCTATTATGTATATGTCCTAGTTGTATAACAATCCTCCTGCATTAGGGGATTTTCTGGGAAAAAAAAAAAAGCCCGTAAGATTTTGTGTAAAATGTGGGTAAACGGCCGCACCTTTGTTATATGTCGCAAATAAAGATACAAAAATGCTGCAGGCGGCATTATATTGTACCAGCCTCAGCATGTCCTGCAGCCATACACCTGCTTTTTACAAAAATTCTTATGGCTATTGTTTTTCCGCTAAGAATCGTTCCAGAAAAATTGTGAAAAAACACCAGCCACAAAAACTCTAGTGTGGTCCCTACCTAAATGGTTTTGGACATGACTGACGCCAGCTATGGAGTGACAGAAACAACCCACCATATGTTTGCTTATGGTCTGTGCAGGTCATGAATATAAATCATAACTTAATCAACCCCGTTTATTAGGCGGAATTGAAGATACACATCAGTTATTGTGGTTTTGTGGGCACTCGTTGGAATGTCTCATTTAATTAAAGACATGGATATTATACACTCCCTTTAAAAATTCACCACCTGACAACAAACTAGTTGAGTAGTTTTTACCCATGCTCCCTTAAAGAACCAGTAACATAAAAAGAAAACATCCATTTTAATTTGGGATGGCATTTATTCCTACATAGTACTTTTTGTTTTTAATTTTATTGTTTAAGTTGAATTGCTCATTTTGTTTGCTTTGTGTTGCTCTTTTTCTGCTGGTTAAAGGCACAGTAAATGTGTCAAATAACAAATCTATTGTTTTCCAATGAACTTTATAAAATACATATTTATAAATTGTCCCAAAAAGCTTAACTTATAAAAGACAGCTGCTAGATTAGAAGACCAATGACTAAGAAGAGAAAAAAAATCAGAAATTCAAACTTCAAAGGCTCCTTTTCTACAAGGTTCTTGTAGGAATAACTGCCATGCCAATTCACATGACAGTTTTCTTTTTACTGGGGTTACTGGTGCTTTGAAGTAAGCTGAGCTGCGTACTTATGTGTCTGTGTACATATGTGTGAATATATATGTACATTAGCAACTGTCCTCTACGTCAAGCCAAGGTTTTTATGGAAATTAATTTAGTATCCTGGCTAAGAAACCTCATTAATTCTTTCTTGCGTAAGATTTTATTTTTCCGCTTAGGTTCACATATACCAGTGATTTCCTTATAGACATATGTAATCAGACATCTAAAACAACATGTTTTGTTTAGATAAGTTACATTGATAAGATAGTGTAAAGATAAGAAAGCACATGGCTATCCATAGAGTTACTATAAAACACCTACCACAGGTGCTGTGTTCTGGCTGTTACTAGGTGAAACGCTCTTTATGCAGTCGTCAGAGTTTGTGGATGATGTTGTTGAAGTTGGAGTCATGGGAATTTGATGGCTGCTGTTACCTAATAGCACAAGTATAAAACAAAGTATAATGGAGCTTTCCACACAAAACAGGACTGTCCCCATTCTCCAGACAAATGCTAACCGTGCTTTAGATGTGCTATATGAAGAATTGTACACTAAAATAACACTATCTGCATAATTGTAAAGATAAGCATTCCCATGCTCCCCACAGCAATTAAAGGGTCATTAACATATGGGAGCATATTTACTAAGACCAGTTTTGACCATATCGATTGAAAAGCACAGGGAAACAAAAAGTGACAGTAAAATGGAGTGAAATCAATTTCCCTGATTTACAAAGGATCGATAAAAATGTTTTCCCATTGAAATAAATCATTATCGATAAATATTGATCTTTTAACAGGGGCACACTTTGCAATGCTTTTCTATGACAGTTCCTTCCATTACATATTGATATCGAGATCTCTTTTATTGGGAAAATATTTCGGACTTAAGCTAAATGACAGGACCAACTCCATAGGAAATAACAAGTTTTTGCCATCCTGAAGGTGGAGAATTCTTTTGGCCAATAAAGTTGTTTTTGTACAGTTTAGTAAATAGGAGAAAGCAGCGATATCGTTAAATATAGGAAGTTTCTCCTGCATTTACTAGTCGAAAAGCCTGTTCACCTTCAGTAAATGTCCCCAGAAATGTTATTTATTTATATGAATGAGATACTTGACTTTCAATGTATAACTCAGGGCAGGGCCTAAATAGAATATTTGTGAAAAAACAAATCTATAAAATTCATAAAATTAAATCCATTTTCTGTGGTCAATGACACACGATCACAGTAATTAATAACTGAATGAACCTTGGCATACACTAACAACTGCATGGTAGTACAGTGAGTAACCCGGCATAGCTAATACTGCATTACTTTAACACAGACCTAGGCAAAATACGGCCCGCGGGCCGCATCCAGCCCACCAAGCCTTCCCATCTGCCCCCACATGACCCGCTGGGACACACATGACGCAAAAATGATGGGCGGATGCAGCGGTGGATGACCCCGGACTGGTAGATGCGGCCAGCACCCCAAACCCCGCCTCCCAGACTGACAGCCAGCCAGACCGGCCCTTGATGCCTCGCGGAACTGTCAATGTGGCCCCTTCACAAAAATAATTGCCCACCCCCTGCTTTAACAAGATGTCATACTCACAATTGTTAGAGGGTGTTTTGGATTTGTTTAGATTCTTTGGCTTTCGCTTCCTGGTTTGAATGCCTTCCTTCTTCATAGCAAGTGGTCGCGGCACCTATAAAAAACATGTGTAAAAATACACCAGGCATTTTAGACAAAGTGACGTTTTTAGAGAAAACAAATAACTAGTTCATATTTTACTAGAGAAACATACTTGTGGAAAAGTGTACTTTTTGGGAGCTGGTGAGGAATGACCTTGAGCTTAAGTTATAAGTAGGAATAGAGAAAAACAAACTCCAAATTGCTGGATCAGATTTGCTTAGGGGATTACCCCATTTATTTCAGGAGGTAATACTCCACACAATGTTTTGAGTCAGGTATGACAATCTTTAACCTTTTCTGATTAAAAAATTGGGTTAATCCCCTAAGCAAAATTGCTGAAGCAGGTTTGAAGTTTGTTTTGCTAGCTGGAATGCTAAATATAAGTCAGCCTGTGACTTGCTAAATTATCCCTACCGATCAGTGGTTGAGCTGTTTGTTTCAATACTAAAATGAAGAGCACAGCTCCGCTACTGCCGGGACACAGGAACACTCTCCCGCTGAATGTGCTGTGTGATGTCTGCACATGTGCAAGCCACACTGAGCCTGTCTGCACAGCTTACATACCGGTAGCAGTACCAGATCAGGGGTCTGAGTGGGTGATCCTATAAGCTCAGCTCTTTGAGCTGCCATAATCCTCCATTTCACTATAAAAACAGAGGACTCTGACAGTCTAAGCACAAGCTGATTGACCTGCTTGGGGGCGGGAGGACATTTTAGTTAGTCACAAGCTGTCTGCTATTTAGTATGCCCACCAGCCTGTGACTTTAGCTCCCCGTTAATGAGCGGTAGTTGTAAAATAGCCTGAGGATAGCTGACTTCCAGGCCAAGGGTAGTTAGGGGTGATAATGCGAACATTACGCTTTTATGGCTTGTTAAAGGGCAGTGTTCCCCTCCTTTTTGCAATTCTCCATACCATGGATGGCAACCACCAGAGAACAGCTACACTGCAATGACTTCTGGAACTGAATTTGTGGGAACACTACAAGCAGCATTGTGAAAATATTAACAAGGGCAGTATAAAATCAGTTTCCTAATTGTAACTGCACTAGACCACTAAATGCAAACTGATGACTTGTTGCTATATACAGGATCTGTTTAAACTTTACCCAAGGCTCACTATTAGCTGTTTTTAACAGGGGTAAAGGTGGCCCCAGCAGCACTACAAAGTGGAATAGAAATGTAATTGTTCTGCCTAAATTTCCTGACTCCTGACCACCAATCCTGTTGTTATTATTATTATTATTATTATTATTGATAGTTTGAAGTAAAATAATTATTTTTTTTTCTCTAATGCCAGAAGTAATGCTTAGGGAATATTAAAGCTGGTTGAAATGGTCAGAATGTGGTATGGTGTGGATTTTCTCAATACCGTACCACTTTACATCACTGACTTGGAACAGGGTTTTACAAATATCTCTGCTTACGTTATTTGTCTGCAGAGTTGACTTTACAGAATAAACAGAACATTCACAGTGCAAGGTCATTCTGCACATGGAGGGCTTAAAAAATACAAAAAAAAACCTATTCTAATTGCATCATTTCTAAGAGTTGCAAAAATCAAACTTTTTTTTTTTTTTGATGCATCAGTATCTGTGAAAATGTCTCAACCACTATAACACGTGCAGCTTTTTACCATACTGCCATTTATGTCGGTGTGTTATTCCCTTTTGCTCTTTTTATGTTTTTTTATTTTTTTATTTTTTTTATGACAATCGGTGTTTAAGTACAAGCGTAAGTGATATTTAAAACTTACTACCACCTCTTGGTCTTAAAGGAGACCTAAATCTTGCAGTTCTAGCCTAATATTAGATTTTTGTTCTCCTTTAAGGGAAAACGCAAGAAAAAAAAGGATTGGTGAAATCCTGAAACAGGGGGCAGTGCTGGAGAGAAGAGGTGAATGGTACGTATTTCAACTCCCCCCTTAAGAATCACCCCTAGAGAAAAGAGCTTTAGTTCTTCTTTAAGTGTTCTGACACATGCCCGAACCAAGGCATTGGACAGGCAGTTAAACATTTTTGTAAAGGAAAAGTTCACGTTTGTGTACTTCTTTTTACGTTTAACTTGCAATCAAATCATTAGGTGTACTTTTAAGGATGTGTAACAGTTATTTCTAACATATGGGCTTAGAAGCAGAATTTTAGGATTAAAATGGGATATAAGGCATACATTGATGTATATTAAATATAAAAAAAGGAAAATAAAGAGCAACTACTTTTGTTGTTTTAAAATTTCTACTAAAGTATCCAATTCTGCATTCCTTTGTTCAACTAAAAAAAATCTTATGTGCACTTACCCCATGTAGTTTCATGTACAGTCCGCAGGCATTGCATACTGGCTCTCCCTCTGTATTCCTGCGCCATAATGTCGTCGTTGTTGTGTGACAGTTGGCACAAGCCAATCCAATTCGTCTTGATGAAGGCTAAAAAAAAAACAAAAAAAACAGAAAAATGATGAATGTATATATTTTACGTAGTATTCTTGATTTCACCACTTACTGCATTTGGTAGAAATGAGTGAGCATCATTGCCGTTTCATAAGAAAGAATTGGGATTGGTGAACAGTTTAAGGGAAATCAAACAGAAAAATGGACACGATAAATACTGGTAAGTTGACATACAAAAGTTGTGTTGGTACAAGTTTTTTTTATATGGGCAAATAGTAGTAAAATAAATAAATAAAAGAATGGAAAAAAATCCACGCTTGAAATATCCCACGAAATGCTAGACTTTCAGAAGAGATTCAGGGCCAGATTCCAAAAAGGTCGTAGTCCTGGGTAAATGCCTTTGCGAAGGCATTTCCCCGAAGTGCACGAGGCGCGGCCGCGCTTCATGTACTTCACAAACAGGCGAACAGAGTGGCCACACTATGTGGGACTTTTACTAAGTTTATTTCGACCTTCTTGCCCATTTTTGGCACAATTTTTTTTTTCTGCCACGTTTTCCTTTTCCCCTAATTTATGAAGTCGAAAATAATTAATCAATATCAATAAATATCGATGCGTTAATACTGCTAAAATTACATTAGTGTCAATGGAGCCCTTTGGTATCAATATCGCTGATATTTTCCCCGGGGACTTATAATGGGTTTTTGCCACCCTCAACCAGGCAAATTCTTGTATAGAAAAAAAAAAAAAAAAATTAAAATGGACTTCGTAAATTTTGGCAAAAAAAGGACAACAAAAAAGACAAAAAACTGTGAATGATCTTAGTAGATATCTCCCAAAGTGATATAAAAGCAAACATTTCTGGTTCCCTACAAGGCACACAAGCATTTCCTTCCATCACACCATGATGTGGTATGAAAAACTTAGGCTCTTGATCTGCTGCTGAAATACTGGTCAATAATCGATTAAAAGTAAAGGTGGGAAGAAACCTCTAATAAACCTGCACCCCTTTAGAATATGGGCTAAATACTAGTGATACAATTTTATTTTATTACATGAACAACATGGTATTAGAATTACTGTGTTAACATTGCACAAGCTGATCTGATTGTGGATAACAAAATCGCATGGGTATTATCTCTCTACTTTGTTGCCTTGGTGAAAAAAAAAAAAAAGAGCATTTTAGATTGTGTTTTGTGTGTTCCTTTTAATTGCCTTTATTAAACTCAGCCCATAGTATCATAGAGAAGCATGCCAATATTATTATTTTATTCTATCTACAGATTTCATTTTTTTTTTTAGCTTTTACATTAGATTTTTTTTTAAACATCTCATATTATTTAATAAGATCAGCGATTCTCCTAAAAATAATATAGAATTTACCACGTTGTTACATGCCATGTTACATTCATCTTTAGCACTTGTTTTCCAGACTCAAAAAGGGAGTAATGCAAAGAAAACGTGTTTCTGCTCTGTTGACTTTAAAAAGAAGTCACGATTTTGTGATTCATTTTTGAAAGGTTTGTAGTTTTCATTTTACATATTTGTGATTTACAGTAAAGTAGCCTGGTTATGAAAAGAGATTAAAGGGATTGTTCACCTTAGATTAAGCTTTTAATATGCAGAGATGACCATTTGCAATTTTTTAGTTTTTAGTTTTATTATTTGAATTTGGTTTCATTTTATTGTTTGTTCAGTTTTATCTTTGTGGTTGCTGCGGGTCACTAATAAGAAAATTAATTATTCTAAAGCCTGAGTAGCACCAAAAAAAAAAAAAAAAAA
>JAKJJM010059604.1:0-10080 GCA_021901965.1 Pipa carvalhoi | reverse complement strand
GAGAGTCTGTCCATAGGACAACAATCAGTTGTACACTGCACAAATCTGGCCTTTATGGAAGAGTGGCAAGAAGAAAGCCATTTCTCAAAGATATCCATAAAAAAAGTCTTGTTTAAAGTTTGCCACAAGCCACTTGGGAGACACACCAAACATGTGGAAGAAGGTGCTCTGGTCAGATGAAACCAAAATCGAACTTTTTGGCCACAATGACAAACGATATGTTTGATGCAAAAGCAACACAACTCATCACCCTGAACACACCATCCCCACTGTCAAACATGGTGGTGGCAGCATCTGTTAGGTGTGAGTGCGAGAGACTGAGACTTTTAATTACAGGAACACACCTTATAACGGAGTTGAGGAAATAACGTGAACTTTAATAAAAGACTGAAGTCTTAGCAATAAAGAGACAGATAGATAATAGGATTGGAATAACCCAAAGAGCTGAAAACTGCTGTTCACAAACACCCCCCCCCATCCAACCTCACTGAGCTCGAGCTATTTTCCAAGTTAGAATGGGCAAGAATTTCAGTCTCTCAATGTGAAAAACTGATAGAGACATACCCCAAGCGACTTGCAGCTGTAATTGCAGCAAAAGGTGGCATTACAAAGTATTAACTTAAGGGGGCCAAATAATTTTGCACTCTCCACTTTTCAGTTTTGTTTTTTTTTTTACAAAAGTTTAAAATAAACAATAAATTTCATTCCACTTCACAATTGTGTCCCAATTGTTGTTGATTCTTCACCAAAAAATTTAAATTTTAGATGTTTATGTTTGAAGACTGAAATGGGGCAAAAGGTTGAAAAGTTCAAGGGGGCTGAATACTTTTGCAAGGCACTGTACATCATATCACAGACTTAATAAGACAGGATAGTGCTCAAATATGCAATTCAAAAATAAAACAAATTTTCAGTAAAAAAATAAAAACAATGATGGGATTTTAAACCTGGGTCTTATTTAGATCCTTATTGTGATGTGTTTACGGTCATGCACATACAAAATTCCAGCAACACACTCTACCCTTTCAAATAGGGCTACATTTTTGCTGGTAGGTGGTGGAATCCCTGTGTGTGATGGCAGGCACCTCAATCACAGGATTCAATTATTAAGCAAAAGGGACTGCACGCTGCATCAATACTGGAATGAATCTATTTAAATAGTGACCATCGGCATTAACATTTCAGGGGGGCAACCTCCAATAGCCAGGATCCATCATGCAATCATTTTGCAATCTAATAACTTTCATAACTTTAGGCATTAGTTTGATTTTCTCTGCTAAAGGTAGTGTCTAAATGTATTATTGTATATAGCCTATATGGACCAGCAGTCTCTACTTATCTAACACCAGAGGTCCAGTAGACACCTCAGAAAGTGCATTAAATGTAATTATTAAGGAATACTAGAGTCACCACAAAATAAAAAGTTAAATGACAGGGCAGTTTTACCTTAAACTTTCTCATGGACTGATACAGACGACCAAGGTTTCCGTAGTGCTTTGCAGTCTGTACATTAAACTCGCCAAAAGCTTTTTTGGCCAGCTGCAGTGATGAAAGATGAAGATCATGTGCCTCCTGAAGAAGCTTTTGCTCTGTCTCTTTGTTGTGACAATCAATAGCAATTTCTTCCAGTATTAGTGCTGAACATGGAAAGAGGTTTCAGAATTTGGAGTACACTGCAAATCTATGCTAGCAACAGGAATATTCATGTATAAAACACTGAACAAGAAAAATTTGCCTATACACAAAAAAAAAGAAAATGTTAATAGACTATAAGTGTTTTTTTGGACATAGCTTTTTTCTAATTTATAGAGTGGGATTGTAGAAGGTTTGTAACCCTAGGGTGGGTACATTGATTTTTGCATACTAGGAATTATTGTGAACTTAACTTGAAATGATTAAAGAATACCTGCCATTTAAGTTCATTATAACTGATAAATGTCTGCCAATATGTATCTACGACCTTGTCCAGGGTGATTAAACAGTACTTCCATGGGTGTCATTAGAGATGGAAAAACCACACTACAATCTAACTATGCAGAGATCTTATTCTATATTTTAATGGCTAAAGAGGTAGTAAATAGCAATCAGTTATTAAGCGAAGGACAGTATATTATAGGGATCCATATGGTTCAGTTATAGGAACAGTTAAGACCTTAGGGAAATAATCCTATTAAAAGTAATTTTGTCCATTTATTATATTGTTATATAGCGCACAATTTCTACCTAATGCTAAATACCAGATAATCTGGCCTCCAAAATCAATACCAATTAAAATTAACTTATAGAAAGCTGCTAGTCAGCGACTTGATGGCATCCCAAAAGTCACAATTTTTCTCATAGCTACAGTGGTATAAAGCTTAGGATGAGAGTGAAGTTACATCCTCTGATTGGCTAAAGGATTGACATAGGACCAATTCCCCTGCACAGATCTGACGACAGGAAATAATTAGTGTTAAAGAAAAAACAAAGCATTTTTAACCTAAGTATTTATATTTTTATAACTTTAAACTGGATTAAAACCTTTTGAGGTATGAACTAGGTATGTGTTTTACAGAACTGATTCCGCCAAGTCATGAGATTTTATTTTCCCTAAGAAATCAAATATATTTTATCTTATTTCAAGTGAAATGAAAGTCAAAGATGTGGGATAGACTGTCGCATAGAAATGCATACTCCTAGGTATTCAAAATAATCTTGTTTCCATCTAAATTTACAATTATAGCCAAGTTGAGACTCAGGGCCTTATTGACATAAGTCCGA
Organism: Pipa carvalhoi; assembly: GCA_021901965.1. Taxonomy (NCBI): domain Eukaryota; kingdom Metazoa; phylum Chordata; class Amphibia; order Anura; family Pipidae; genus Pipa; species Pipa carvalhoi. Next base: position 7,320 of record JAKJJM010059604.1, on the reverse strand, counting down.
ATTCACCTCACTACAATTCGAGTCGAATCGCCAAAATAGTTGAATTCTCTTCTCAGTATTGACTAAGTGGAAAATACACTTGGTGAACGCTGTCAGATGCGTAGTCAGTCTGATAGAAGTAGTATCATAATTCATGTGGAGCGGGGAAAATTCAACAAGCGAAGGACAGTGACATCAGTCTCACACTGTATTCTGTGAATATTCTATTTCTATGTCACCTTGTCTCTAGGTCATGTTCTTTTAGTCGCAGTAGCCATTGTCACTTTTGAATAAACAGTCACTTTACGCAACACTGGAGCCTTGCCATCAACCCAACAATTCGCTACTTTGAAATGGCAATGTCAAACAGGTGAATTCAGAGCAGTTCACCTAGTTGCATTTGCACCTTCAACACACTTCGCATCTTAGTTAATAGTAGAAGTACCTGTGCATTCAAAATGATGCAAAGAACCCCATAAGTTTGAGACTACTGTAGATGCCAGAACTGGTCGCATATTTGCCACTTCACAGAGTTCAGTCAATAAGCAAACACGGGGAAGTGGCGAATAGATGTTAATTCAGACCTCTATGTAACTATTCAGACTTTAGTCAATAAGGCCATCAATCTCTTGAGCAGCCATTTAAGTGTTTATGTGCTGCTGAGAAGAGTAAAATAACAACAATGCTTTCAAAAAAGGAATTTGACGCACCAAATATATTGTGCATGTATGTCCAGTTTATTCTAAAGCATTCCTAGCATATAATGAGGGAAGAAAGGCTGGATAATTTCTGAAATGCAAATAGTATTTTGAAATGGAAATAACAAGAAATAATTTATTTTATTAGCTAACAATATTGTTAAAATGAAGAAGAAAAGACAAATGAAAACAGCGCCAATGAAAAGAAAATAATGTCCAAATAGAAGTAATGACCAAATAAATGTTGAAAATTATAAATGCCACTAGAATTCAAATAGTGGGAATGCTGCTCCTTGTGACTTGGGGCTGCCGGTGACCCAACGAAAAAAACGGATGAATACTTACAGAAATAGGGAAAAAGAAGAGCAAAAAATAGTAGAAAGAAAAACTACTCTAAGTGTAGTATTAATGAAAATATGAAAGAGATAAAAATAGATGTTATATCAAGTCTTGCTGGAAGGGTGAGTGAGCTGATGGCAGGGGAGTGCTGTGACCTGGGATGCGAAATCCAGAATCCCCCCTAGTGCAAATGCACTTACCAGATGTTAAAGTGAACACAGCGTATTTCAAATGGTGGAATACCATATACAGAATCATTCTCACCTTCAGCCTCCTTTTAGCTTCCATCCACCACTCCTTCACACTTTCTCACTATGTTCCATTTCTCACCTCCTTACGCCCTCCCTCCCCATTCCAATTCACCATATTTGCTTAATTTCCCATTTATTTTTATCAATTCATCAATTTATCACATCATCACCCCAGTCCATATTCTTTTTGGTACCCAGGGCTGTGGAGTCAGAGCCCATTATGGTGGAGTTGGAGCTAGGGGAAATTGAGTCGTCGGGGCTTTGACTTACCGACTCCACAGCCCTGACAGGGCTGTGGATTCGGAGTCGGTGCCCATTTTGGTAGAGTTGGTAGTCGGAGTCTGGAGTCAGGGGAAATTGAGGAGTTGGAGTCGGGGCTTTGGCTTACAGACTCCACAGCCCTGCTGGTGCCCCTTTTCCCAGTTCTTCTATTATCCCACACTCTCTTTTGGGGAATATGATAAGATTATTTAAGCCATAAAGTGAAAAAGTAGCATTTCTGAAATTCATTAGCTGTGCCCATTGGATTGCATAGTTTCTTATTACCATCTAAGATTAGAAATACAGTTTTGGCATAAAATTATGCTTTGGTTCTTGCTAATACATGTTGATATTTGTGAAGTACCAATGTTACTGGGAAGGTGGTTTTCATTTTGTTCAGTGTGGAGGAAGACAGGTCAAGAAAAACTTATAGATATGTGAAGTGTTCAGGAAGTGTTGGAGGTTGACACAATGTAGTTAATATCCTTTCCTTCAATTGAAAGCAATGTAGTCTGAGGATTGTGCCTCTAAAACCAGATTCTGGAACACCCTTGGGTTTAGGGAGTATGTATAACTCAAAAGTTCTAAAGCTGATGGTAAAAAAGGAGAAAAATAATCTGTGACAAAGTTAGAGACGTCATGTATGTTTTTTGGAATTCTTCTAAACCTGTCGTAAGTGTGCAAGTTTAGATATTTATGTGTTAATTTGTTATTCCAACTCATTACTCAGGTCTGAAGTCTCACTGTGAGCAGTTACTAACAGTATTTTTTTTTTCTGTGTGTTAAGTTCTGTGCCCCAGTTTAACGATATCCATTAATCCAATAATATGTTAATTATTTTAACATATAATGTTAAAATAATGTCTAATGTCTTGTTATGTAGAGTTTATGATGTTTTTCTAGCATATAATGCATTGGAGCTTATGTAAAAGAATCAGAATCCATGCCTAAATCTGGACAAGTATTCAAGGTTAATTCTGTGTTTTTGCCAGGAGCCATTTTACTTTTCCCTTCACATGATTGTGGCATGTTGACAGTGTTGAGGAAGTCCAACATCGAGCCGGGATGTTTTTATTTAATTTTTTTTTTTTTTTAACTGCTTCTTTGCAGGCATCCCTTGTCCCAGGGCAATCTTGTCTAGGTAAGTTAAATTGATAGATGCCAGGATATGTTACAGTTCCGACCCAAGCGTCCATACTATTTTTTTTCCCTTTAGGGGCTGCCCCACTATGACTTAAAAAAAAAAAAAAATGAATATTTAAAGCATAAACAAAACATTTTCATCTGGTGATAATATCCACTTCACTTGATTTTTATAATTTATTAGTGGATAAAGAAATAAAATAAAATCTTTACTTAATTGTAGCATAGTGCAAATAAAAATGCTGCATTCTTCCATTACAAAAATAGCAGTAATAGGAATGTTCTTGGGGCTAAAGAAAGTATATTTTGCCTAGAAATTCATGACTTTCAACAAAAAAATTTAACCCTTTGACAAATAGTTGATGTGACTAAACATCAACAGTGAAAAGCTTGAAAATGTTGTATATAAAGCTTTGTACAATTTGACTTTTTATTGCATTAATACAACTATAGCAGTTAACAGTTAACAACTTGGGGAAATATACCCCAATGACAACTCAACAACTGCAATGAAATACAAGGTAAGATTATGTACTCTTCTATGTGTAATTTATTATATATATATATATATATATATATATATATATATATATATGAATATTGCAATACTTGGGGATACCTTTTTTATTGGACTAATGGTCAATTTAAATAGGCAAGCTTTCGAGAGTTCTAACCTCTCTTCATCAGGTCAATAGCAATACAAAGTGAGTAAAGATGAGTATCTCAACACACATATATATATATATATATATATATATATACACATACATATATACACACACACACACACACACACACACACACACACACACACATATATACACATATATACACACACACACGCACACACGTAGTTTTCTGTTTATTCTGCAGGAAAAGATGTCTGCAAATGCATAGCAATACATACCTTCAAAGATAACATTTTTACAAATACTGTGTGGTAGTAACCATTCCTGGGAACTTCAGAGGCCTTATGCCCCTGAGTTTCAAGTATTAAAAGGTGTGGATGGCCGTGGGTGCGCTTAATGACAATTTGCGTAATTGAGGGGGCATTTTATAGAGATAGGGTGGCTTTTGGGCTGAGCTGGTGGGTAGACCTGGCCCAGAGAACTTGAGGGTTTTCCTGTAACTTTGTAAGTTCCCAGATCTGGTTATAACTATGATAATCCAAATCCAAAGATTTTTTTTTTCTCTTTCTAGATTTACTATTTATATAAGATGTAAGCTTGCATAACTACATTTCATCAGACTTCCTTTTTTTGTGCTGGACTTTTATTCTGTGAAATTTCTGTAAGATTCTATGTACATTCTACAATTACCTTTAACTCTCTTAGATGATGCTAATAAAAGGTGGTCTTCTGGGAGAATATGAGTGATGATCTCTATGGCACGCTCAGCATGAAATCTAAAAAAAAAAAGTAACAATACAATAACCATTGTAAACGTGCAAAGTATGTTTCCACACAATGAGCCCACTGAAAGCCAAGTATGTAGAAGGGAGAAGACATCTGAAAGGAGAGTTTGGACATGTTCTATAGTTAATATTTTAAATTTAACCTGCTACAGATTACAGCTAGCCACTACCTCTACAAAATATTGAAATGACCAGCTTTTCATTGTGGATTTTTAAACTTTGACAAAAGTTTTACAAAACAGACATTCTTGCACCATCTTTTTAGAAGCTGCTGAATTTAAATAAATACTCACAGTGCATTGTCAAATTTTCCTGAACTGTACTGGTGAACATAAGAAGAGTATGCCAAATCTTCATGAGCTGTTGCAACGTGGATATTCTTACCTCCAAATACAGACTGTCGAATGTCAAGTGCAGTCTAAAACATTAACAAAGCATATCAGTTAAGTTATTTTCTAAAATAAGTTGCCTAGCCCTCAGTACCTACTACAAGTACAAGTAGCCAGTTATTGATTACCAATTCCCTGACTGGAAATACACTAAATAGTACAGATAAAAATTTGTAAATTATAGTTGGATTCTCAGACTTTTTCAACTGGGCCTCAAATTATCTTTATGATATATACTGACACACTGTATACATTGTGCTTAAACTGCCAAGACAGACAATTTATATACACATGAATTGAACAGATGTGGAACTGCATAATCTGTCATGTTTCAATTTGATAAATAAAGAGCGTGGTTTTAACCTGGAAGTGCCGGATTTCTGAAATCATGTGGATTTAACTCAGTGGGGAGGACACTGGTTTTCTTTCCGGGGCACCTAGGTCTGTAGTGCTGAACATTACAAGGGAGGTGAGCATTTATGATTATTCTACTACATTGAGTGGGTGCTAGCCATCTTTCCGTTTTGAATACACAGAATTTATATAGCCTTAAAAGCACATATTTTCATATTGTTGCACCCAAAATAATATGCTATAGAGTCTTAAACACCCAATTTCATATAGATTTGATTGCATGCAGTGACCAAAATATCTTTTTTAACATCATATTAGCTAACTGAATTATCTTGGCTAGGCTGGGGGTCATTACACTATCACAAACCTTTAAGGCCTCCAGTTGTATAGCTCTAAAAAAGGCACTGCCTGCAGATAGAGCCACAAGATATGTACATATTCTATAACCTTATACAGTACAAGTGTAAACACACATAAGATAAACAGAACTATTTTTTTGGGAAAAAATTTTTTTTTAGTACCAATGCATTTTGGGTAATTTACACCTAATATGGCTTATATTTGGAAAATGCAGTTTTAGTAATCTTGGCTACCCCTGTGGCTAGGTGAGGCAAGCATTACCAATATGGAAATAAAGAGTAAAGGGTAATCTGCCACAAATTACTTACAAGGGCAACATTTACCTGAACAACATAACCTTGACATTCTGCTCCCATACAGTCATGTTTATATTATGCAGTTCCAAAACACAAATCCTAGAAATAGGAAGTTAAGCTACTATTTCTGATTTAAGTCTTAGGTTTATTGGATTTGGGAGCATTTTTTTGAATAACAATGATTTTTTGACCATATAAGACAATGAAATCCATACCTGATAAATTGCAACAGACTGGCATATGTTATCTACATTGAGAAGGTAAAATCCATAGTCTAGGAGTGTGTCGGAATATTTAGGATGTTTGGGGCCAAAGTTTTCCCTAGGGTCAGATACAGAGCATTAGTATCTGACTGAGAAAATCACTTTAAATATATAACACAAGAAGGCTAGAAAGTCACAAAACCACAAAGACCTTACCTTGCTAAGTAAACTGCATGCTTTATTAACTGCTCTGCTTTTTTAAACTCTCGTTTTACCACACATGCCTGAATGGATGAAAAATTTGCTATTATTGTATTGCAGGACCATTTTAATATGTGAACAAATTAACATTTAACTCACGATTTCTGTACAGCAAAGGCAACATAACTGCAAGTAGATGAGGAAAAGGAGAAAACATTTTTTCAACCCATTTAAAATTGCAAATGATGTACAGGACATTTGACATGTTGATATTTAGTTCAGTGGATCACTAATATATTTTTATAAGTCATATTAAATTTGTATACAAAATAGGTAACTTTATTTGTTATCTTAGTTGATGCCTTTCAACAGCAGCTTAAACTGTGCATCAACTAAACTGGCTTTATCGACTACTGTTCTCCACTCCCTCCAAAACACTCCCTATTCAGGGCCATATGTCAAGGTCAAGTGATCATTGCAAGAATGTAAACAGGGGGAGTTTCTATGCAAATAAGGACAATTCAGCCTTAGATTTGAGAAAATATTCAAGTGCTACAGCTTAGCAGCTATTAATGCTTGTACTTAAGGCAGTTGCTGAATGTGCCACTTTGGAAATTATTCTTATTCAGTGGTGCAAGAATGTTTCATAAATATCTTGTTGCAGTGAGTACATTGTTAACTGCCTTATAAGATAAAGCTAAAAAAAAAAAAAAAAAAAAAAAGACGCTAAAAAAAGATGAAAAAAAAAACAAAAAACAACATGATATAGTTACTTTTGGAAGAAGTCCAAAAAACATTTTAGGCTCCCCAACTCTTCCAAATTTAAATAATCTGGCAAACCTTTAAACATCACTTTGCTATTTCTTGCAATCAAGAATATGCAACTTTCAATTTTTTTATATATATAGAAGCATGTTTGTTTGTCTTTGGAAGGCTATTATCAATTAGTATGCTCACTAGGCTGCACGGATGAAAAATATGGTTTCTTTATGGCACCATAGCTTGTAGCAGAATACAGGGCTTTATCTCTCTGTTATAATAAGACTGTCAGCATACACAGAAATGGTAAAGATGCAGCCAAATCATCCCTCAGGCGGACACAAAGTATCATAACATTTTTACAATTTAACTCATTTTGTAAATACACAATATATAATGTTTAAAGGCACAAGCAAAATAAACCTGTTTTCTCGGTGATATTAAGCAGAAACAGCTGCACTAGAGGGAAAGACACCAAGATAACTAAAAATACTAAAGTAGTAGTTAATTTAAACACAGAAATCATTAATAACTAACTTAGAATAATATAAGCATTAGGGCAAATATCTTTGGAAAAAACACCAAAACAGAAAATGGTGAAATGCACGTAGCGCCCCAAAAAACAATATATAAAATGTCAAACACAGTGTATATAAAATACTTGAGTCCACAA
>JAKJJM010059600.1:0-11859 GCA_021901965.1 Pipa carvalhoi | reverse complement strand
TTAAAAAAAAAAAAAAAAAAAAAAAAAAAAATATATATATATATATATATATATGAAAATAAACCTTCTCTGCCATGCTCTGTAGTTTCTTCATATTGTGATTCACTACTCATTGTGTGGGAGTAAAATTAGCAATTTATTTTAACACTTTAAACAGCAAGGACTTTATTGACTAAAGGATGAATTCAAATTCACCTGTAGTACTCACATCACTACAATTCAAGTCGAATTCCCAAAATAGTTGCAAATTCACTTCTCCTTATTTATAAAGCAGTGGATAGACTTGTGAAGCAAGCTGACTGCTACAGACGCTGTAGAATGCATTGTGTAATTCATCTCTAATTTAATTAGACACATAGTCCTAGATGGAGTAGTCAGTCAAATAGAAGTAGGATATGAATTGATGTGAATTTCCCCAATGAAGTGCATTGACACCATCCTCACCATATCCCTAACTGTAGATAAGTGAATAATACATCTATTTTTGTTTCACTTTGTCCCTAAGTCATGCTGTCAATTAGTCGCAGTCGCCACTGTTGGTTTTGAAATTTGGGAGAGGGTGGTAAAAAGTAAGAATTAGTACTTATGGCTACTTTTCCATCGGAAAAAAAAGATTAAAAAAAAAAAATCGATTGAAATGTTTCAGTCGTAAAAAAAATTGATCAAAAAGTATCAATTCATATCTTTTGATCGGGCACCCATTTTTTAACATTGCTAAAACTCCCTTTATAAATTTTGCCCCTGAATAGTGAAAGTCTGGCATAATGTCTGTCAAAACAAATCGGAGCAGTCACATTATAATATTCAGTCTCACTGGTATATGTCCTAAGATATAAATGCAAACTGTTTCCGAATCAGACATGGAATATAATTTGTACAGTCTATCCAAAGCTTAAATGAAAGAGTTCAAGGACAGCACTGTATGCCAGTTCTATGAATGAATTACTGTCAAAACCCAGGAAGCTTGCCATACAGTCAGTGTCTAATGGCTTGTGCCAACCAAATTCCACAGAATCTTTCCAAGATATTTGTACTTTAATACACACCAAAACAAAACTAGTAGATGTTAAAGGCTAAACAGTAAAACCATAGAATCTCATTTTAAAACCTAGAACCTTTTCAGCACCGAGTGCCAACTGATGACGTCACTCATCAGCACCTTCCCCTGCAGTAAAAGAGCTGACGAGTGACAACATCACACCTGTGTCAGGTTAAGCATCTAGCTATGGCTCCAACAGCAGATCCTCCCGGTGAGCGAGTGCTCCTTCAGTGTAGGCTGTGGATCCGAGCTGAAAACTGTCAGGTCAGCTCAGCAGCCTATACTAAAGGAGCGCTTTCTTGCTGAGATAGCCGTTAGAGCAGCAGTAGCGATGGTGCATGTGCCCACAAAGAGGGCTCTGTGCCATAGGTTCGTCACCGCTGCACTAGAGTAAGCTGTAATCTACAACTCCCAAGATGCCTTGTGTTTGCATAAAGTATCCTACATTTTACCCCCAAGCTGCCTTTACCTAAGGTTATATGTGATCATTAACCAAGCTATTTATCTGGATGCTATGCATAGTCCTCCAAGGGATCCTCTATATGACCATAGCTTGGTCAAGAGCTACCAAATAAATGACATCATAATTTTAACATACTCTTTCTCCAGATGTGGGGATAATTCAGTATTGAGATGTATGGAGTTGGAATTTAACCCAATGTGATTTAGCCTTGTAATTCTGTAAATGGGATCTCCAGATTCTGCATGAGAAGGTTTACATTAACCGATCTTAATAGCAGAAAGCTTTCAGTAATACACTTACATTACAAATTCTTGAGTGCTTCTGTTTTTTAATGACAAAAATTTGAGCATTACACCTGGCTGCAATCCCAATCCTCCATGAACTGAGCTGTATAGCCGACACCTCTTCCATTATAAAAAATGGCAAAGCAGCACTGTTGGGTGAACAGTTGGGAAAGCAGTCAGGTATTGTGCTCTGTTTTATTCATTAGAAACCAGAAATGCTTGTGAATTTGAAGTGTATGTGTATTAAAACATTTTTATTTTATGAAAATTAGTTAGTTTAAGGGCCAGATTCCGTAAGCTGCGTACTTCTGGGGAAATGCCTTTGCGAAGGCATTTCCCCGAAGTGCATGAGGCGCGGCCACTGAAATAGTCGCGGGCGCCCTTCATGCACTTCAAAAACAGGCGAACAGAGCGGCAATTCATGTCACAATTTGACGTGAATATGAATTTGAGTTACTCCTTCTATTCCTGAACTGATAAAATTTTCACCAATCTGGGAGAAGAGGGTGGGGCTTCGTAGGCTTTAAATACTTTGTTGTACATATGTTTTGCATCAATTGAAAATGGGCTTTTGAGCCAGAAACATGGTGTAGTATATCCACCATGAAACAAAGGTGGCTGTTTACATATGCTATGAGATACTGTACTTTGACGGAAGTACAAAAGCAATAGCTCATAAGCTATTACCCCCTTTGAGCACATATCCCTTTTTATTGTTTGTAATTGGTTACTCAGAAATCTCAATTTTCATTAATTTCCCTGGCTTGATATTCCAAACCGAACTGTTGCAAAGGAGGCAGATGAGAGAGAGAGTGAGTAAGAAACTGGCTGTAAGTTGAAAAGGATGGAAATAAGTAAATAATAGATAGTAAAAATAGTATGTATTTAACAGTGACAAATAAACTGGCAAATAACTGTTAACTAAACCGTGCTTTTTAGTAGGGTCACTACATCCCCATCAGAGTCCAATGTGCTACTGCGCTGATATTTAAAAAGACTCATAAATGGTAACTTTGTGTTCTCCGTTCTTTTCCTAACAATGTCTCTGTCTGCTATGCGGGACCCTTGAGCACAAACACGCAGTATGTAATGAACTATGCCAACAGAAGAATGTTTTATTAGCAGCACGCTCCAGTCAGAAAGTATAAACAGTCCCGCATAACTGTGGTATAAAGAGCTTCTGAACTGCATTAAACACACTGTCCCGTTACAAATAAACACTACTTTATATGCCACATTAATAGAATTTTACATGGCACTTGAACACACTACACCATAAAAAACATTTTTAAATGACATAAACACTTTCAATTTTAAAATGTAAAATATTTTACAGATTAAAATAAGCTTAATAATTACAATATATTTAAACTAATAAGACTTTTACCAATGCAATACAGTTATTTTTCGATTTATCAATCAGTCAAATGGCAAGAAAAACTATCTTATCTTAAAGGAGAACTAACACACTCATTAGTCTAGGGGTGATTCTTTGGGGGTTAATAAAGTTACCAATGCTTGTCTTTTCTGCAGTGCTGACTCCTGCTTCATGTTACTACCAATTTTCTGTTCTTCAGTTCCAGCATCATGATCCCCTTCACTTCCACATCCCCTCCACATTGCTGATGTGAGCACGTGCAGGCCTAATGCTACGTCTGCACTTGCTCTCATCAGTGATGTTAAACAGAAAGCATGAACCGGAAGGGAATCATAATGCAGGTTTGAGAACGACTGATCTAAACCATTTCATATTTTCTAATAAAATACATTAGAGAAACTTATTACATCTTGGAAGGCTATAAGTGTTTCTACATTGGAGGCTATAGATCACTTTTAATAAAAAGAGTTTTATATTGGTTTCACGTAACTATTACACATCAGCAAAATTATACTTGTAAGAAAATATCTAAAATTTAATAGTGAAAGGAAGCAAATATTTAGGGCCTTATTGACTAAAGGATGAATTCACTTGTTGAATTCACCTCACTACAATTCGAGTTACATCGCCAAAATAGTCATGATGAATTCACTTCTCCTTATTGATGAAGCTGAGGACAGATTTGTCGAACAGGGAGACTGCTACAGAAGCAGTTGCATGCATAATGTGGCAAAGTCAGTCAAATAGATGTAGGATGAAAAGTCATGAGGAGTGATGTAAATTCCTCCAGTGAAGTGCAGTGATGTCATCCTCACCATATCCCACTAACTGTTTATAAGTGAATAATACATCAGTTTCTATGTCACCTTGTCCCTAGTTCATGTTAAGTAGTAGACAAATTTAGCTGCAGTTGCCATTGTTAGTTTTGAATAAATATTTGCCTTATTCCACACCGGAGCCCTGCCATCAACCCCCTAATTCACCACTCTGATGTGGCGACGTCAGACAGGTGAATTTGGAGCACTACGCCTTGTCAAATTCACGACTGTGACACACTTCACTGCTTGGTCAGCAGTCAAAGTACCTGTGCACATGCATGCAACGTGATGAGAGGTGCTCCATATGATCGATTTAGCCACATATTTGCCACATTACAGAGTTTGATCAATAAGTGAACATGGTGAAGTGGCGATCAAATGCTAATTCAGAGCTTCATGCAACAATTGGCCTTTAGTCAATAAGGCCTATAGTTGTCTCCCTTTTCTTAAGGGAGGCAGTGTTGCTATTCACTGTTTTCACTACGTTTTTACATTGTGTGTGAACAAGGCTAAATATGAATTGGCTAATGTAACACAAGCATGAGTAGGATATTTTTGTAGTTAAATGACACTAGGCAGGACTTTACAGATCATGTCATGAAGAATGTACAGCAAAATGTAAATAATCTGGTTGAAACATGCTCTTAACATTGTCATGTTTTAATGAGCTCTTGAAAGGAGAGACATATTTTATTAAAATCTTACAGTTCTAGTAAAACTTAGTCTGGCATTTTGACATAAAATGTTTAATTCAGAATGTTTTAAAATAATCTGGCCTCCAAATCTGGCATTCACCCATCTGAATAGTGTTAGCACATAACCAGCAAATATTTTTTTGACTCTGGCAAAGTATTTACCCATTGAATAGTGGTACAGCATTTATCCACCATACTGGTACTGCCTGACTCATACTCGGGGTGGTTTACACTAGGATTGAAAGGTGTGGTTTTAACTTTATTTTGGTGAAAGTTTGATATGTATCCTCACAAAAAAGGGCCCTTGTATTCGCTCTAAATCTGTAGTGAAATAAAACCTATGCTCATTAAATCTTCCTGCTTCAGTTTCTCAATTTCATTCTTCCGATGTTGTAACACTAAGATGGTGGCATTTGAAATTGTGTGAACAAACCCTCCAAATATTTGCGCATAAATTCCACCTCACTCACCTGCATTAATGCTTACTAACACTTCCCAAGGCACCATTCTTTTGTACTGCAAGCGTATCCCTGATCCTGTGATTAAGGAGCCTGTGACCCTCCCCCCCCCCACACACACACATTCAGTGCCCTTGATTGGGTGGTTCAGAAAAGTGGGGAATATGATTTTAAACTGGCTTGCAGCAGAAACTAGTAAAATGCTGGTGCTGCAATGCATATTTTCTCTACCTGACTGTAGACATAAAAAGATGTCAAGGAAATGTTCTTGCAAGCCAAGAAATCCTGCTGCATAATGTGGTAATACAGTGAGTCCTTTCAGAAGGTTGTGGACTACTACTGGCATATATTTTGCTGCTGCCATATTTTACTATGAATTGTTTGTACTGCTACTCCTACAGATTTGCCAAGAGGATTTCTATAATTCCCAGGCAAGAGTAATGTATAAGTTGTAGTTTTGTTTTATTTGTGTTTCTCCCAAGGTATATAACTTGATGAAGGAAGGATTTGACCACACCGATACATTGTTTATTCATTTTGTAATAAAAATGGGGGTGGCCGCTTGAATACATATGATGAGTGGTTCAAGGAATTTATTTATATTTTCTTTCTTTGTAAATAAGCCTTAAAAAACAAGATATATTTATATTTTTTTTTCATTCTAAAAAATATTCAACCGTTTACATAGACTGTACCTGATGGTGCATCCAAGCATACTATATATACATATAACAATTGCTATATACCTTTATCATAATAATCATAATAATGTTCTTCAATTAATATTTTAAAATAAAATTCAAACTATTTTATTTCAGATAAACATAAACATTAAACGTGCAAAGTAATGTAAGTTTCTTCTGACTTAAGTCAATATAAACTGCTCTATGTGCCATAGACAAACAACTAGTTGTCTAATGCTATATTATGACCTTTCTGAAATCATAGTGTAAGTTGTCACTCAAATATATAGCCAGAAAATGTAAGCCATGACTCATTTTACTGATGCTTGCAACAAGCTAAGTGCAAGCTTGTTCAGAAATGACTCATACACTCTCACGCATTCTTTTACAAATGCTCAGAAAGAATAACTCTAATAAAATATCCAAATGTTTCCTCTTCTGGTCACCAGTGAAAAAGTAGTCTCAGTGCACAGAATGTGTTTCTCAGTTTATTTAGATGCAAATGACATTGGTTTAAACATGTGTTGACATTATGGCAGGATGTGGAAAATGATTGTACGCAAAGCCTAAAATTGTACAAAGGATGTAGTAAAGGAAATAAAATCTACCATTTCTGAAAAACTAGCATCTGCCTGATTTTAATTATTGAACAGCAATATTTTATTTAGACATATCTACAGATCAGCCTTTATAGGTATAGCAAGAACATTTGTATGAGGTCAAAACAAAAGAGAATCAGGATACATAAACTACATATTATCCCTTACGCTTGAAAGGTATACCTGCTTTAGGTAAGGAGATCCAGCATTCCCAAGAGAAAAATCACGCTACTCCTAAGCGCTTTGATAAAGTGCTTGAGATAAATTAAACACAAATGAATAATATTAAATAAAAAACTACCTTAAATACCACAAACAATATACAAAACAATTTAAAAATGTGAAAAAATAAATAATTGGGGGGGCAAAACCATAATGGATTTATCCAGACTGTAGATTAACATGACAGTTTATATTTTGTAACTAATGGAGAGTCCCCAAAGAATTACAGCAGTAGATCTCTGTTAATAGACTCATAAGGATTATACTATCCTTGAAGCAGATATAACAGTTGTCACAACCCAGTACTTTTCCTTACAATGGGTCTTGCTTGTACTTCTTGCTCGACTCACGTATACACAAAGGCGTAGTCATCATAGTAGTGATGAATAAATATCACAGGACATATTATTCTTGAAACACTCTTGAGATTAGTTCCAGCATTGTTTGCACAAGGGCCTGCACATTGTCTGAAATGCTTTTGGGAAGGTACAGAAGAAGGGTTACACTTTTGTGGGTTTTAAGTGTCCTATATGTTATCAGGATCATTGTGCAGAGTACAATGTAATTCTGATGTGTTGCGCATAAACTGCATCTTTTATTACCAGGAAGCGATCTAACTTTCTTAAAACACTACCACGCCAAACATGAAGTCATACTTCTAATTTAAGTATCAATATATCCAAAGGGCGAGGCGTAGGTGTCAGCCATAATGAGAATTTGAGGTCCTGGGCAGTCGGACTTAGGCATCTTGAGCATACCAGAAAAACTGGTCCCAAGAACCCACTACCTACTTAAAAATGTTGCATTTTTTTTTACAAACAATAAAAACTTATCATAATAAATGATAAATCAGCAAGATCAAACATGGCTTCGTAGCTGATTATTTTCTGAGCTAAGGCCAACCATGCTTTTTGGGTTCATACCTAGGTCTTCTAATACTAGGGCCTACTGGAGAATCTTCTGGCCAGTCCCACTCTGGCTCCAGGGGGAAAGATTGAGAACCCATGCTTTAATTAATTCAATTCTACTAAACTGATAAAGAGAAATGAAACAAAACCAGTAGTAGTAACAGTGTTTTTATTTTACAAAGAAAGAAAGAAAGCCACTAGACTATTATAGGTTCTTTAAATTCAGCTGAATCGCAAATAAAATCCTACATCTGTAATCAAAGTGACCCAAAAAAAAACTGTCACCTGCCCCATGAAGTGACTCCTTACTTTATGCATTTTCTACATATTCTTTCCTTTACAATAAGGTATTACATTAGCTATAATATATTTTATACAAGTGAACTGCTTGTTAAAAAAATCTCTTCTGACTTGGTGATGGAAAAATGTGGTTCCTGGCTAGACTAGACTAGACTGTGAATCCAAATAAGCTATCTCAGCAGTCCAAATACAACTCCTCCCTTTGACTGCAGGTTCCCTTCCTGTTATTCTGAAGATCAGATGTTAGTGTGTGATTTCACTGAGCTGCTAAATGTACAAATGTAGAAGAGCTTCGTAGAAACTTGAACACACTGTGACCTGGTTCAGTGACCATTTCAGCTCCTCTGGCTTTATGCAGGTCACCTTATCTCTCAATGCTGCAATGCAATGCACTACATTCTGATTGCAAACTCCATTCAATAGGCAGTGTTCCTTAAAAGTAAAAATAGTATCAGCTTCTCTCTCTTTAGAAGCACGGTGAAGTGTATCATAACAGATACAAGCTGTAGCTCTGATCATAAGAAAATAAGACCTAAGTATACACATACCAGCAATAATTATTGCTTTCCCTTTTTTGTGTCAAACATTACAAAGGAAAACTGTACTTTCAGTATTGTTTGCCCTTTATAGTTAAGTCTTGTAAACATCCAATACTTCTTTACTTAAGCTTATCCCTTTACCTCTAATAGGCACAGAATGGATACAGATGACAGATCTATAACAGCAGTTATAATAGATGTTTCTATACAGAATTGTAAAGTGCATGCTTTTAATGTGTAATGGGCCATGGTGTGTTATTTTACTGATAGTGAGGAACTTCAGATTATATGTATGTGTGCTAGCAAACCAGCGATTATGAATGTAATATGGAGATTTGCATGCCCGCACTCACAATTCCTTCAGCAAAACATATTGTGAAGGGGTATTTGAACATCATATGTTTACTGCATGTGATATAGCAGAAAAGGTGCAAGTTTTATATGGTATATCAATAATTAAAACTCATTTCAATATAATTATAAGACATAGGGGCTTATTCATCAAAGTGTGAACCAGGTCCAAATTTGCGTCCATTCACCACTTCTTCAACTTTGCATATTCATAAAACCATGCTATGTGATGAATTTGCAATCCGATTTGACAGCTTCCAACAGTTGCATACATAACTCCTTTTCATATCACTTTACATGCAAGCAACTTTCACCTATTTACCAAGTGCTGAGTGTGTCAAAGTGGCAAATTCAACAAGGCATATTGATCATAATGCACCAGTTTGACTTGGCAAAGTGAGGTGCTGATGGTAGGGCTCTGGCAAATTTGCACTTTTATGAATAACCCCAATAATCATAGTAACATCTTCTAACAATGTAATTTTTTCCTGTTTTTTGACATTTCCAGTTGGCTTCCTAATAGCTTATTTATCTAAGCCAGTGGTCGGCAAAGTGTTTCCTGGAAGGAGCCATATCGCTCCCTTCTCCCCCGGCAGCTCTTTCCTAAAGAGCCACAAAGGGGGAGGAGAGAACGCTTCCGATTCCATGACATGCCGACGTCCAATCAGGAGCGTCACAGGTTGTGGGCGGGGCTACGGGGCAGGGCTACGGGGCGGGGCTAGGGAGTGCGCCGTGAGCCACAGAGCGGCGGCTGAAGAGCCTGATCTAAGCTGAATTAAACACACTAATGCTTTTATAAAGGCGTCAGTTTAGATATAAAATGTTACGACCATTCCTGTAGCTAATGATAAAACTAATTTAAACAGAGTGATAAATCCTGACAGGATTAAAGACAATAGATCAAATTAGCAGGGAAGCCGCAGTTAAAGGTATTGCTTAAAATGTATTAGCATTAGTACCAACAGCGTTGCCTGTACTGAATTCTGGTTATTAAAGCACTGAGCATGTGAAAAGCTGTAGGAATGCAGTTCCAGTAACAGAAGTGAAATTCTTGCTTGAGGAGTGGATTCTTGCTGATGACAGTTGAATACATTTGTGCAAGCTGAACTGTGGAATGATAATGTAACAGCCCAACAGTGACCACAGTTAAAAATGTTTAAAATTGTTAGGTGATTCTACTAGCAATTTAGGGAAAGGGCATAAAAACAGCCAAGGGCCATCAAAGACAGCTGAAAATCTCTCAAACTCAAGTAAACTGACCAAGAAATAAAATCAGAAAATGTCAGCTTTTCAGCAGCCTCTATATTTAAAGGAATAGCACTGCAGTAAATACAAGTGCAAAAGAAAATATATTAGATTAATTATCAGAAAGAAATGAAGGAACAATTACTAATGGGTAAAGGTTATTTTTTGGATAGCTACATTCAACTGAACAGGAAAAAGTAAAGAGATATAAAAAAAAGAAAGTAAAGAAATAAGAACATATTAATCAAAGTATTAATTGTCCCATAGATTAATGAATTTGCAACAATTCGACACATTAACTTTGCATGTTCAGTAAAGACTATTACTTTCTGGCAATGTGACAAATTATTTCAGAGATCACAACGTTACTTTGGCTGCATATTTACACGATCGATATTTACTGTAGTTGAAAATTACATTCTCAACCTTTTCACCCCCATTTTTTGCCTTTTGATCGAAAAAATTTGATTGAAACATTTCGGTTGGTAAAAACCAATAGAAAATATTGATCGATATTTACCGATCGAACAGTAATATTTATACAGGGTATAAACTCAAAAAGGTCAAAATCGACCTTTTCAAGTTTAGTAAATTTTGCCCTATGGCCAAAAATTGGGCAAAAAATAGTCAGACACAGGTGAAAAATGGGGGCGAGAAGGTAAAAAACATAATTTTCGACCTCTTCACTCGTTTTTGCGGTGAAAAATGGGAAAAAAAGTCTAAAAATCATTTTTCACTTTAGCAAATTTCGATCAAAAAACCTAGATCGAAACATTTCGATCAGTAAAAATCGATTGAATTGATATTTACCGATCAAACAGTGATGTTTACAGGGATTAAACTCAAAAATGTGAAATCAGCCTTTTCGAGTTTAGTAAATTTCGCCATAGAACTGCATATCTTTTCACTGCGAAACAATTCAGCTATTTGTTATATGACGAAGTGACAACTGGCCAAGGTATGCTGGCGTAAAAAAATGTATTTGATTTTACCAAATGAAAGTGGTGACTTGGGGGCTTATAATGGAAGAAGAATGGAGAAAATTAGCATCATGAGATATTAATTATCTACTTTTAAAATGAATGTAAAAAACATTTGTTGCAAATTAGGTGACTAATTACAGGGACAATGCTGTCAGCCAAAATTAGACAAATTGGTGGGATTGTCCTTTTTTATGATAATTCATGCCTATTTGCCAGTATGTTGTCATTAATGTATTTTGTGCATACAATACAATGTGAAAGGACTGGGCCTAGATGGTCCTGTATGTAAATACATAAAAAAAAAAAACAGTTCTGTATGAAGTAAGCATTTAGAATAGATTTCAGATGGGTAAATATCAACTGGTTAGTCACAATGGAGTGAAGGTTAAGGGCAAAATTTAATAAGCCCAAAAAGACTCGAAAAGTCGGATTCGAGTCTTTTCGGGTGTATTCTCATGAGATTTCCCCAGAGATCATCCTGCGGGAGTTTTGCTTTTCAGTTTTTCGAATTGGACTTTGATGGAAAAGTAGTCATCTGTACTATGGCTAGTATACCTTTCCATTGAAAAATCTAATTCGGGAACTCAAAAAGGAAAACTCCCGCGGGAAGATCTCACGGGAGAATTTAATAAACCCGAAAAGATAAAATTGAGTCTTTTCAGGCTCATTAAATTTCACCCTAAGACTGGAGTCACACTAGCTGAATTTGAGCTGATCCGGAAAAATAGTCTCCATTGTTTCCTGTGGGGTAATCCACACAGGCTATTGTGTTTTGCAAGATAGATAATAATGAAAATCAGCTAGTGCAGGGGTGGGCAATTAATTTTCCCATGGGGCCACATGAGAAATAGGAATGGATTTAGAGGGTCAGATTGCAGCCCCCCCCCCCCCCCC
>JAKJJM010059591.1:0-12937 GCA_021901965.1 Pipa carvalhoi | reverse complement strand
AAATATACTGTACTGGTACCGTGTTTCCCTGAAAATAAGACCCAGCTGTAGTAAAGTATGAGAAATATACTGTACTGGTACCGTGTTTCCCTGAAAGTAAGACCAAGCTGCAGTAAAGTATGGGAAATATACTGTACTGGTACCGTGTTTCCCCAAAACATAATACCAGTACTGTGTTTACCTGAAAATAAGACCTAGCACGTCTTTAGGAGCAAAAATTAATATAAGACCCTGTCTTATTTTTGGGGAAACACAGTATGCCGAATTAAGTAGGCTACTGTGCATTTATAGTTTGTCTTCTGAAAAGTCACAATGATCTAAGTGCCATAGTTCCCTAAATCACTCGGCTGACTATATTGGCAACCACTGCTGTGTATCTTGACTTTCCTGATTGCCATTACACAGGTGGCTGCTGCAATTTTATAACCAAACCTACATAGCATTCCTAAAGCCTCCTATTATAAGCCAGAATGACACCCCTAGAGCTACTCTCATTCCTCTTTTTGGGGTGAAACTCTATGGAGAGGAATTGGAGGACACAATCAGCGGATAGCTGACACCTCCTCTTCTCCCACAGGCAAATACAGGCCATCATATAATTACAACCATGTGAAAACTGACAACTACCCTAGGCTCTGTAAAGGCAAAACAAAATACAGGCATTTATAGCATCCATTTGACTTCAGATGTTATAGTTGACCACAGAAGGATACAAGATACCTGGAAATATGATTTTTTTTAATTGTAATGTAAAACAAAAAAAAAATTGTAACGTGTACGTCAGTGTTGCACACTACTCTCACATTATAAATGAGCCCCTAGGCGTGGGGAAATAATGTTTATATGCAGTTTTTGTGACTGTGTGTGGGAGCTAACTGCACTGAGTAAAGAGCACAGGTTAGAATGCTCTGACTTGTCTGTCTTATCTACTTTCTTCAATTCACTGGCTGAGCTCCCGAAACAAGATTCCTTTTCATCTTCTCCCTGGGCCCCCCTGCTCTCTGTTTTTTTACAGTTCAGCAGTTCAACCGCACCTTCATTTGCAATGCTGGCAGCACGACATAAACTCTCAGTGACTTCTGCTTTATTGAATTATAATCCACCTTCCATTGAAGAACAGGATATATTGTGTTGCTACGTTCAAGTTCAAGACTGTGTTATTTATTATTAATATGTATATATATTTGTTTAAAGATCAGCATTTGGTTCTTTTTATTAATATCTCTTATTGATTGGTCTATTCTCAAATGAATGCAGTTGAAGGGTTCAGTCCAGCTTTAGACTGACCGGCATCCAAAATGTAGAGATAAATAGGATTTCATCCAAGCGGCAAATCTTTACCTTTGTTTCACTGGGAAATTAGGGACTTGGGAAACCCTTAACCTAATGCTGAGGATTGACACCATGCACAGGTGTAGAATGAATGCAGTGCTTCTAAGCTGATCTATTGTGGTAGGATAGATGTGAGGTGTTAATTATGAAATCCTGTTATTTAGATTGTAAGCTCTACGGGGCAGGGACCTCCATCCTCCTGTTTCAATCATGGCCTGGGACTTAAAGTGATGTATCTTCTTGATTATATGTTCGTAATTTACTTCACTTGTTCTTTGTTAAGCACTTTTCCCATGTCTGTATTATAACTGTATTGTTGGATTGTACAGTGCTGCGTAACCTAGTGGAGTTTTATAAATAAAAATATACATACATACATACAAAAAAGACTTTTTTCCTTTTTATTGCTATGTGAGTGATCAATAATACAAATGAATTTGGGGACAAATCCAATATGGAGAAAACAGATGTCTTGTTTTTAGTAAATATGCCCCTTTGTCCGTTTTTGTATTTTTACCAGTCTTCCCTTAAACTGAATGTATGGTTGATCAACGTCAAGGTTTATTAGAAACACGTAATTTATTAAGGCTCCAGGCCACTCAGAGCAATCAGTTTGCGCATACAGTCCTTCAACCACTCTTGTTATGATTAAGTGCACTCCCGGTCGTGTAAGGCACACACTCAAATTAACTTATGCAACTGATACTCTTATGCTTTGTAGCTTACACAGCAGTGAGTGCTCTTAATTATATGGAAAGTGGTTCAGATATTTGGGGGGGCTGTTCGCCATTGGCGGCGGTAATCATCCATCATCATAACGCACAGTTTAGTAACTGCTATTACCAAAACAAAATCATAATAATAATCCTATTAATAATCATAACGACATCCTGGAAAATGTTTGGTTTCGGATAGATAATTACATTTCCAAAAAACGTTTTTTTCAGTTTTTTTTTTTTTTTTTTTCATTGGGGCTTAAAGGCTTCAGATTTTTTTTTTTCTTTTTAGGTTAGCCTATCCCCAGGATTGCCTCATGGGAAATATATTGCTAAATCAGCACTTGCGATTTTTCCATAATTGTAACGTAACGGAGCCAGGCAGAAAAATGTGATATTTGGCTTTCGATGATCTACTGGAAAACAGACTGTTTCCTATTGGGAGGTTGAGGACGCCCATTCTTTGTCATTTGGACTCCTGCTGTAAAATGCATATTTATTTTAAATGACTATAACAGGAACAAATGTAATTAGCAGACAGGAGAGAAACATACATCCAGCCAAGGACAACATTTCATGCAGAATATTCATGTGATGAAGGTGGAGGAGGTTTTTTAAAGAGCAAGTTCATTGAACGAGCTTACTGACCTCCCTAATATTTTCCTAAAAATATTGTGATTTTTTTTGTATTCATTAAAACATAAGAATATTGCCCAGTGTTCCTTTAGGCTGGGTTCACATGAGCGTATGATGCGTAGCACATCATACGCTCGTGTCAACCCAGCCTGAGTACGCTACGCCGCTAATCCCATTTACTCACATTGTTCCGACCCGTACGCTGGCAAAAATGCGATGGCTGGCGTTCGCACGCGCTGTGCGCTCGTCTGGCTAGAACAAGGTAACTTTAATAGGGTTGTGCGGCGCCGTATTTTTTTTTATTTTCACACAAGCGTATGATGCGCAGCGCAGCACCTCATACGCTCATGTGAACCCAGCCTAAAGAAGGCGGAGGTGATACAATTTGAATGATTTGCCATTTAGATTTCCACGGCTCTTGTAAAAATGTTATCTTTAAATGAACGAGTGGTATTACTTTCTGTCTGTTCTTATCTTTACTGATAGCAGCCATGTTGTATCTTAGGCTGGGTTCACACGAGCGTATGATGCGCAGCGTATAAACGCTGTGCATCATACATTCGTGTGAACCCATAAATACGCCGCGTTTCTCTGCCCCATAGACTTCCTTGTTCCTGGCCGTACGCTGGCAAAAATGCGACAGCCAGCGTACGGCTGGCGTTTGCGCATGCACGTGCGATACGCTCGTCTGTCCGGAACAAGGAAGTTCCATAGGGCAGAGCGGCATGGTGTTTTTTTCTTATCACATGAGAGTATGATGCGCTGTGCTTCATACGCTCGTGTGAACCCAGCTTTAAACCCATTGTTTTTCATGGTGCACTACATAACACGTTTGGTAAGTATGCCCTAAAGCCCAGTTTTTAAAGGTGAACTAAAGGTCGAATAAAAAAGGAGACATATAAAAAAAAAAATACCTTTAGTAAGTTGAAACATTGCAGGTACAGCTTGAACTGTGCTGTCATTTCACTGCACCAAGGCAGACTTGATAGCGCTTAGGAGGGTACAGGAGCCAGCGCAAAGCCCCGACCCTTATGCAAAAAAAGTGTACATGTCATCACGCTCATTGTACTTCTTATTTTTTGCTGATGAGAGGAGCGTTCTCATTGGGGGCGCAATGAGTGTGATGACATATTTGTTCTTTTGCACCGCTGGTGATACTGTGTCGGAGGAGCTTCTCGCTGGCTCTTATACCTTCCTATGCGCTGTGAAGTCTGCCTCGGTGCAGTGAAATGACAGCACAGTTCAAGCTGTGACTGCAACGGTTCTACTTACTAGAAGGTATTTTTTTATATCTCTCCTTTTTTTATTCAACCTTTAGTTCTCCTTTAAAGTTAAATATCTTACTTTATAGACATCATTTAATTTTTTTAAGCTGCACAGATTGAATATGTAGTAAGTATAAATGCGTGTGAGGCATTTTCATTTTTTGATGTTACTTTCCTTTAACCAGAACACTAACCCTACTTCCACGAACTATCTAGAGACTGGTGTTTGTAGAGACTTACATAGGCCCATTTAGGATATCCATTGGAGGAGCTCGGCTCCATCTGTGGGATCTGCTTCAAGGTCCAGGTTTATTTTCCTCTTGCTTCTCTCAGTAACTTTATACTAGCTCTGGAGTGCAATTCCCCCCCTAGTTCTGCAGAGTGTGTATAACTTGGGGCACCAGGCAGTAGGACATTCCCAGCTCATATATACAAAACACTTCACAGAAAATAGCTGAATATGAATAACCACTAGGTGGGAGTAGAGCGCAATGACCAAAGGGCAAAAATAGATTCTCAAAGGGGAAAATTACCCATAACCGCCTCTGCTTGTAAATATTAAGAATGTAGCTGTACATTGCATGCTGCTGTTATCTATGGTGGTGGGGCCACTGTGTCCTTTTAGTTAAAACATTTTTTTTTTACAGCCATCAGTCGGTCTTTCTGGTCTGTGGTTACTTCTCCTTTTAATCTCTGGATCTCATTCTCTTCTCATACAGAACTCAAATTTTTTTCAAAAAAAAATTTTTTTTTGTTTAAGGACATAGATAATGACAGCCAATAGTTTGTTTTGTTTGTGTCTTTCCTAGGATCCTACTGGCTACTAGTAAAATGCCATATGGTCCCATCGCTCATAGAGGCGGGGGTTCATAAGGCAATTTAATGAAATGTTAAGATAAACAAATGGAATTTGTTGATGCACTTTTCTTATGTATTTTAAATTATTTGATGTTCCCATTTTCTTAACGCAGTTTTCCCCATGCTTGCTATATAGCCACTGGCTGTTGTTTTAATATAGAGATAAAATGTATCTATATGACCTGCACCTTGTCTGCGGTTACTTATATGTTTATCATTTTCACATTATTTTCTTTATCCTGATACAGTGTAAGAGTCTCGCTAGAAATACTTTGGGCGAAATTTATTAAAATGGAAAAAAAAATCGATTTTAATCGATTTTGATAAGTATCGCTGAAAATTACAGATATCGAATTACCAATATTGCAGTATCGAATGTTCTTTTCATGATTACAAACCGATTTAAAAAAATCAAAATTACGGCCGATATTTTTTTTTTTTTTTTTTTTAATTGCTGATTTCGCAATATCGGATGATATTTAAGCAATTACAATCCGATTTTGCAAAAATAAAAAAAAAAATGGCCTATTTTTTTTCGATATTGTGATTATCGAATTACCAATTTCGCAATATCTGATGGTATTTAATCTGATTTTGCAAAAACCGAAAACATTTGCGGCTGATTTTTTTTTTTTTTCTTCGCCCTTTGTATCTTTAAACTGTGTATTTGTATGTAAGTCATGGCCAATGGAAACGCAATTGCTACAACCCAAGTTTAAACAACGCATTGGAAAAAAAATATGCTTAAAGGGAAAGTCCTCCTTTAAAAAATAATTTTAGTATGTTCTAGACAATGGTATAGTAACATCCCTTTATAGTTTGTTTTTTGCGAGTTTAATTATCTGACATTTTGTTTCCTATCCTATCTAATCTTGATTTCTGTATTAGATTTATTTGACATCGTTTATATTTCTGTTTAACCCTCCCCCTACTGTCTTCTCTTCCTGATTTTGCTTAAAATCACTGTCTGGTTGCTATGAACTGACCCTAGCAACCAATGGATTCCAGAGAGATTGGGAACAGCAACAACAACAAAAAAATGAAATAATGTACATATGGCAAAAAAAATTATTAATGAAAACCACGAGCAAAACCTCTTTCTAAAACATATTGCGGTAAAACTACACCCTCTGACAGATCTGGCACTTTAAGGACATTGCTTGGAGACCGAGGAAAGACGAAATATCTAAAGATAGAAATTGGAAACTGGAAAGCTGCTGAGTATGAGGATTTGTTTGTTATTGTACTACGGATTCCTTCACTTGATGTCCCATGTGGCATTTGAATTGTCCACAGTCTGTGCAGACCCTGCTGTAGCGCACAATCCATTTTACCATCCTTCACTGATTCTCTGCTTCTTTCACTCCTTGTCTGATCACAGTCATTACATCACAGGCCTGTTTTTGTATGCCAGCTGCAAATATTTATCTTAGGGATCAGACGGCCATTTGGTATCTTCCAGCTCTTTTGAAATAATCTTTCTTGCGTATACAGTTCTTTTTTTTTGTTAATTATCAAACGCTGCCGCTCTGGGACCTTCTGTGATAAAATATATCTAACAGGAAATGCAGCTTTATAGGAGATAGGGCGAATGAATAAAACCATCTGTTAGCCGCGGTAATAACGGATTATAACTGACGGATATGGAAATTAAAGGAAAAATACACTTTAAAAAAAAATGGGTTTCACTTTTATCTAATTGGGAATATTCAGTAAGACCTTACTATAGATTGCTTTGCAATGATAGCTTTACTTAAATATTGTATTTCTTAACATGGATGAATGCAGATATACTGTCCTGAATAGATAATTATCACCTGTAGGTCTAATGAAACAGCTCCCTCCTGTGGTCATTGTTTAACATAACACCAATTTCCATAATCTGGAAATCGGGACTGGGCAAATTAAGCCTGAAAAGACTCCAATCGAGTCTTTTCGGGCTTAATAAATTTCGCCATAAGAGTATTCAGGTTTTAATCAGCAAGCAGAGATTGGTTTTAGGGGCTGCGAACTGGACAGTTGCCCAAGGCTGACCAATACCATGGAGAGTTCCTGCTGAAAGCGGATCCATTCTATTCACTCTCTCTATTGCTGGTACCAACCAGACATACATACCAGCATATGGAGCCCCACTCTGTCTAAAACTGACCCTGCTAGCGAGTAAAATCAGATGGAGCTTCTTGTATTCAGAGCATCAAGTGTGGGAATGGCCTAACATGCACAAGTATAATTCCCAGTGGGCCCATAATGGCACGTTTTTGGGAGTAGGGTAAGCGGATAGGGGGTTAAAAGAGGAAGGATACAAGTGAATCATGGGGACTGGAGCGTAACTAAGAGACTTTTTTGATTAGGGTGCCCTTGACTCTTGTTTCCTGATGAGCCACAGCACTCCAGTCTGACCCTGGGTAGTGTGATGCCTCTTTAACTCCAAAATATCTAGATTTTGTGACCATTTTATTTCCTTTAAGTAGACTGTACATGTAATATTAATCTCCAAGGTATTCAGTAACCACCTTTCTGTTTGCAGCAATCACACTTTGTTTTTATTCTCTTCATATATAAACCATGCAGAAACCTCCAACTGAGACCTCTTCAGCTGATGTTAGATAAATAAGTAAATAATGCCGCTTGGCTGCTCCTGCATTGATTTAATTCAAAGCAACACACTGTGCCAAGTTACAAGATCTAATATCCATCTCCAGCTTTGATGCTATTCTAAGCTGCTGCTTATGCAGTGTCAGAAAACTGTAGGTGCTAGATCTGCCACAGCACAACAGAATAAAATTGCTTTGTTTGACCTAGAGAATTAGTTTAACTTAAGGCCCGGTTCAGACAAGTGATAGAATATGCGGCGCTTGTGCGCTGTGCTTAACAAAAATAAAAAATAAAAAAGCGCACCGGCTAAGGAAAACAACGACTTCTCCAATCTGGTTGTTTTCTGATGATCTGAGCCAGGATAGATCCAGTTTGAAAAGAAGATGATACAATGACCAGTAAGCATATAAGCTTTAGGTCTAGTTGGGAATAGCAGAAGATAGGCACTTTTAATTCAGGGTTTGTTAGATGTATGAATAGAAGTACCCATCTGGATTTTAAATAAAAATACTTCACTTATGCATAATTGGGTTTTTTTTTCCCATTACTCACCTGAGTAAACAATATTACAACTGCAAGTTTTACACACGCCTAGAAACTGGGATCTTCTACGATTTTGTCATTCCATTCCATGGTTTATTACATTTTCCAAAGCACTGGCCATGAAATGATGCCTCTCCTTGTAAAGCCTTTCAGAAAGCAGTTTTGTGGTTTGACATGTATCCTGTATTAAACAGTCCTGAAAGTGTAATTACTGAAAATTCCTGTTTGCAGATGTTTGTCAGGAATCCGGCAGAGGTTTAGCAAGAATTCATATCTCACAGTTCCAGCCAGCGGAGCTTGTTTTTTGTGCTGTGGAAGCTTAGACCCAAATATAGTAGCTATGATTATTATTATAGCTGGCATTTATTTATAGTCAACAAACTCAACAAGTACGGTGATGTTAAAGTGATACAGTTATAGGCATTTGCAGGAACATATTCTGATACAAAATAAAAATAATACAGTCCCACTCTCGAGAGCAACACTTCATGGGCTTTATAAAAAGCACCATAAAAAAACAATGGGACTGGTTGAGGTCTGTTTAACAACATGGCTGTTATCAGTGAATATAAGAACAGACAAAGTAATCCTTTTTTTTTAATTTAAAGAACTAAAGCTTTAAAAAAAAAAAAAAAGCTATATTAAATAAATACTTTATGGTAAGCTCCAGCGCTGCACTCCCACCTTCTTCTGTCCTGTATCTTCTCTGCACTGAGGCAGTCTTCACAGTCCTTAGGCTATCGTGGAGCTGCCGCTAAGCTCTGCCTCCTTATGCAAATGAGCGATGACGTCATCACGCTCACTGTGCCCTGATGAGAGCTCTCACTGGGGGAGAAATGAGCGTGATGACATCATCGCTCTATTTCACCACCGGTGACAGTGAGTAAGAGGAGCTTCAGGCTGGCAGCTGGACCCTCCATAGTGCTGTGAAGACTGCCTCAGTGCAGAGAAGATACAGGACAGAAGAAGGTGGGAGTGCATCGCTGGAGCTTACTATAAGGTATTTAATATAGCTTTGCTTTTTTTATTTATTTATTTATTTTTTTACAGCTTTAGTTCTCCTTTAACTGTAAAGATATCATTTATACAAGTACAGTATTTGAATAACTGCTATGCCTATGCAAAGTTTAGTAAGGCTGCTTTAAGAAGTTGTCTTGGTTTAGATTTGTAGGATAAGGCCATGTGGTTGGGGGAGGGGAGAAGAGGCACATAGGAAAAAGAGCAATTTAAGGTAGGTCCCCTTAAGAAAACTATTATTAGTGGGTTACTACCCATGCTGGCTCAAGATGCAGTTGGTCATTGCTGTTGCTTGCCATGGTAGTCCAGAAATAAGTCCGGTAAAGGCTAACACCAATGTGAAATAATCGAGGGTAGATGAGGAGAATGTTCATAAGGGTTGCCTTAGAAACGGTGTTACCTGGGGTAATCTAGTTTCTTAGCCCTGTCCATGTTCACCTGAGTTAGTTTATGCTGATTCTGATCGAATGATGAAATATCAAAAATAAAACCAGCTTTGCCAGTCTGAATCCTGATTGGCGGCTAAACCTTGCTTGACCGAATAAGCTGGAAAGCGATGCAGTGGGGCTTACCTTGTGGCTGGCCAAATCCTTTACATACACACGGGAGAAAGGATTCAGGTGCTGCTGGATCCAGGAACCTAGGACCAAGACAAACCTTCCATTTGGACATGCGTGTGCTGCACTGCTAGGCCAATTAGATCTCGTGTCTACACAGACAAGACGGTGCCTAGCATATGCAACCCCCCCTGTATTGTTTACATTTACACTAATGTAACTTTTTAGTCCATTTGCCTTGAATAACCATCTACAGATTAAAATGAATTTTCCTGGAGCAGATACTGTTTTACATACTGGCTTTTTCCACCTACCCGGACTGTAGATCATATATCACCCTTTGTACATTTGAGCAGTGTTGGAAAGATGTATGTATGTATAATTTTATTTATAAAGCACTACAAATTTACACAGCGCTGTACAATTCAGCAATACAAATATAATACAGACATGGGAAAAGTACATTACACAATAAAAGTATAATATCACAAGGATACTTCACTCATGTAAAAAGACAGAACCACGATTCTCCTTGTATAGGGGACATTATTCCTGGGGCGCTGAAGACTATACGCCCTATTTAAAGAATCATTTGCTAGTCCCTAACCTCATCCTTAACCTGCGTCCGGGAAAGTCTCCGACCTTTTCAAAGCTGTAGTGACAGGGCTTTGTCACTTGCACAATTAAGACAATGTTTTTATTGGGTTTCGTGTGCCCTTAACTCCAATAGACTTAGAAAATCATGCATGAAACTTTTATTCCCCTTTTATAGTTGTTTTCTATATTGTCGCTACTCCGTTATGGAACATTTACAATGCGTTTACAGTCTGATCCAGCTCTGGGAAACACATTGTTATTTGGTAAATTGCATACTGTATGTGCCAGCTGACTCCTATTTGGGTAAAGGAGTGGTAATCCTGTTTCAACTGTATATTTTACACATCGTTCTGTGTTGTGAAGTCTTCTGAAACAGCCCGTGTTTGCTGAAAATAACACATACTTTGGCTTGTGATTGTTTCCGAGGAATTTAGGAACATTGTGACTCCTTTAATTTTCTGCAGCCATCTCTTTCAGATCCTCACTTTAAACCTTTGTATATAAATCGCTCTGGTGGTAAAGGGGCCGCATACCCTATTAAATAATGGAGACGGTTCAACCTATGGGAATTCATAGTGCACATTAGGAGACAAACAGCAACTTGTGGCTAGATTTTGGGCCTTATTGCCTAAAAGCTGAATAGTCACTTACAGCTCTGAATTCGCATTTGATCCCCAGCCATGTTCGCTTATTAAGCAAACTCTACGAAGTGCCAAACACTCAACTAATTTGGGCGAACACTATAGTCCAGATCTTATAGAGGATTTTGTAATCAATTTGCATGCGTGCGCACAGGTACTTCTACTATTGACTAAGCGGCAGAATGTGTCGAAGGAGTGAATGTGACTAGGGGTACTGCTCCGAATTCACCTGTTTGACTTCACCACATCAGAGCGCCAATTTGAGGGGTTGATGGCAGGGCTCTGCATTCTACTTATGTCTGACTACACCACACAACGTATCTGACAGTAATCACTGCTATCTGCTTGTTTGACAAGTCTATTCGCTGCTTAGTCAATGAGTTGTGAATTTAGGACTATTTTGTATGTATAATTTTATTTATAAAGCGCCACAAATTTTACACAGCGCTGTGCAAATATAATAGAGACATGGGAGAGTGCATTGCATAATGCAATTATAATATCACAAGGATACTTATTTTGGAGTTGTGACTCGAATTGTAGGGAGGTGAATTTGACAGGTGAATTCCCCTTTTAGTTAATCTAAATCTTTTTTAATTAACAAAACTCTTGTACTAATAAAAAGGTTTTGTTTAAATTATATTGTCTCCTTAAAGTACAAGTAACGCCAACAAAAGAAAATTGCTATTTGGATTGGCATGTCAGTTCCTTAGAAAAGAATAGGATTAGGCTGGGCTTTGAGAGAAACTCAAAATAATCCGAATCAAGAAATTAGATTCAAAGGTAACAATTTTACAAATTTTTTTTCAAGTAATATTTAGGAATAACTGCCATTGTAATCCAAATAAGTTTTTTTTTTTTTCTTTTTTCTCTTTCAGGTGTATGATACACTTTGTACCAGTGGTCAGTATACTTACAAAGGCAGCTTTAGGTGATTTTATTGCATGCCACTTTTATTTGTATCGTTAACTGATTAGTTGTAAGGTTGGTGATAAATATATTGATTCAATATTCAGGTTCAAAGCAGTCGTTTTTAAATGCATCATCTTGGAAAGTTGTTGTTCATTGTTTGTAAGCAATGAACAGTAAGTGACCACTTGATAAACTGATTTACTATAAAAAAAAAATGCACTCGCCTTCATCAAAAGGAGAGATGTATTGACATGTTTGTCTGCACGTATATTTTAAAAGAACAGTTGATAAAAATGATCGTGCTGTAAACCATAAGGTAAACGCTCGCAAAATCTGGGTGATTACATTAGTTAGCAAAAAACATTTTTGAAAAAGTGATTGAATGAATCAATACGTTTGAAGCCATCATAAGTCTGATATATATATATATTTTTGTGATTAAATCTGATCTGGACTATCGAATACAGATTTTGTAGCAGAAATACTAAAACCTGGCAGGATTCCTAAATACAGAATATTACTATAAATATTGAAGGCAGTGATTGCATAAGTTGTACTGATCGCATTAAATCACTCCACCAGATAAGTGGGATTATGGCTTAGAAAGATTAAGTCCGCTGTATTACCAGGTATTAATACACTGATATGCGTCCTTAGACTAGAGGTTTACCTAATACGCACACGTACAGTGGGATCCAGAAATCTCACTGCATATAAAAGCTGGAATTGTCTTTTTATTTAAACATGCAAATATTAAAAGAAAATATTAGAATTCTCACACCTTTTCCAATGAAGAAAAACTCTGATATGACAAGTGACCTATAAATAGTGCGTAATAAGTCATTTATCACATTGGTGACATAAATATGGTAACACACTGTGGTTTTCCATGGAAAAAAATGTGATGAGGCACATGCGGCTATTTCTCTTGTAGCATATTTTTCTCGCGGTAAAATGCCTGTGCGCAGGTAAGTGAATAGGGCTCTGGGACTCGGGGTCATGCAATATGGCTGTGTTTTGTTCACTTTCTTTTCAAACTATATTTTGTCAGATTTTATTTAATCAGGGGGCTTGTTTAGGTTAAGCCATTGTTTACCTGATTATCAGCAGCACCGTAGCCAGAACTTCCGGCACCCAGGGCGGTGGAAACGGCCGCCCCTTAGGACGGGAAAATGCCGCCCCCACGGCGTGCCCGCCCCATGTGCCGCCCGGGGCGGACCGCCCCCCCCCCCCGGCCCCGCCAACCCTACGCCCCTGATTATCAGTCT
>JAKJJM010059570.1:0-10540 GCA_021901965.1 Pipa carvalhoi | reverse complement strand
GATTTTATAATGGAAGAATTGTCACGGTCGCGACTTTATAATGGGAGTTCGCTATAAGTGAATTCGGGACAGAAAATTCGGAGCTACCGGAATGACCCCCTTAACATGTTTTAAGGTAAGGTTCCATTTGGCATATTGATGCAGTCGTACTGCAAGAAGACCACAATAAAATGGCATTAAAACCATAATAAAAACACATGGCATTAAAATCAAAGGGCCTTATTGACTAAAGTTTGAATAGTCGTGTAGAGCTATGAATTCGCATCTATTCTCCATTTCCCTGTGTTCAATTATTGTCTAAAATCTGGGAAGTGGTGATAGTTGCGAACTTATAGAGCTCTTCACCTGTGCAGGGCTATTGACTAAGATGCAGAGTGTGTCGAAGTAGTGAATGTGACTAGGTGAACTGCTCTGAATTCACCTGTTTGACTTTGTCACTTCAAACTGGCAAATTGGAGGGTTGATGGCAGGGCTCCAGTGTTGCATAAGGTGACTACATTTTTAGTCGCAGTCACCAGTGACAATGGCCACTGCACCTAAATGACAACATGGCCTATGGACAAGGTGACATAGAAATAGATAGAATATTGACAGAATACAGTTAGTGGGACAGTGTGAGACCGATGTCACTGCCCTTCACTAGTTGAATTTACGTCACTACTCATGAATTCTCATCCTACTTCTATCTGATTTACTAAGCCACACTATGTATCTGATAGCAATCGCTGCTGTCTGCCTGTTCCACAAGTGTATTTGAAGCTTAGTCAATAAGGAAAAGCCAATTTGTGACTATTTTGCAGTACGGCTTACTATGGCAAAAAAACCTATGTTTGTATTTTTGCAGAATAAACCAGCGACAATATACACTGCAGATGAATGTCACATAGACTTTAATTATTTTGTAGTGGTTTATCCACATGCTGTAAAACATTGACAGAATGGCAGGAGGAACCCTAGCCATATATGCATATATATATATACATTTAAGTTTAATTCAATTGCTTTGTAGACTACACGTATCGGATGAAAAAGTCTCAGATTAGTGGGATTCCTCCAATCCCTACCTTGCCAATAGGTTTTAAGGATGCCAAGACTTTAATATGGTAAGAAATGTAATACTGTCTAGTCATCTTTCATGTCTTGTTTCTTAGCGCCTAAAAAAGAGCCCTTTACAAAACTATATTCAAAGCCTTGTTGAAAGGTAATGCGAGTATATTGGGTAGAATTTCTTGGCATCTTGGCTTTATTTCTCTTTGTTTTTTTATTTAATTTGAATAATTGCATATTGACATGACCGATGTCATCAAAAAAAAAAAAATCATATTTAGATTTGCATGGCAATAATTTAAATACAGAGTTTACAAAAATTTTATCTTTGAAGTTGAATTCATGCATTTTATTGCCTTCTGTTTGTTTTTATCTTTACCGATAGCAGTCATTTATTAAACAGACCTCACCTGATCCCATTGTCTGCTATGCTGCCTTAAATTTTAATTTTAAAAGCTAAATAGTTAAATGTCATACTTGTAGACACAATATCTACATTCTGGAAGCATAGATTAAATATATAGTAACAATGAATAGGTTTGAGGCATTTTCATTTTTTGGTTTTACTCTCCTTGTAAGGGGAACTAAAGGAAACACAGGTCATTCTGTACCAGCCTGCAGACACACACTGGTCTTTTAATAGTGGAGATGCTAGTCTTCAAAGTTGTCCAAGGTTGCCAACAAAAATATCTGGAATGTACATAATGCAGGGCTGCATAGGGTTCAGCATAGCTCTTAATACTGTGCATAATAAGGCAAATGCAACTTTTTGACCTTTTTGACTAATAAATTTCGCCTTATATGTTTTGTCTCTGCAGCACTCTGCCATGTCTATCCATGGGAGCAAAATACATTAGTCCAGGTCCTATAGACTTACAGGAACATAAACATACCTGGTATAGGTGAAAACCTAACAAAAATTCACCCACATAAATTTTTCATGGTTAAAATACCTGTTACAGCTATGGCTGACATTTGCGATAATAATAATATACGCTCACCTCTCAAATGTAGTATTGAGTTGCTGGATCAAGTGCTATGGAATGTCAATGTTCCTCTCACTGCATGGAATGATTTCAGTACAAAAAGTGATCCGGCACATCCGATATCCAGATAAAAGCATACTCTATACAGTATTTCAAATCATTAAAAAAGACAGGTGACAGCCTCATATCCCACATCTAAAATACCTGTTACTCTATTGTTGTGCATTTATCGGCATTTAACAAGTTATTTATTCTATGTAGACTAAAAATTAACACTGCCTTCCTTTATACAAAATAACTAACTTTAATTGCAGTCAACCCAAACATTATGAAGTCATATGGACTCTTTGGTTACTGACTTCCAATACAAATGTCCCTCTTGTTTAATTAATGTCTATTTTATTGATTGCCTATTCATCTATTGATATTGGCTGCATTGTTGTCTATTCATCTATTGATATTGGCTGCATTGTTGCCTATTCATCTATTGATATTGGCTGCACTGTTGCCTACTCATCTATTGATATTGGCTACACTGTTGCCTATTCATCTATTGATATTGGCTGCATTGTTGCCTATTCATCTATTAATATTGGCAGCATTGTTGACACTTTCTTCTCCACCTTTATGGGCCCTCCCCCACATATTTATAGTTTCAGCAATACTTTACCGCATCTTTCTTGTGCTACAAAGTCTTCTTTTTGTGAAACATAATTTTGGAAAATGTAATGAATATATACTTTTAAATAAATTAAATACATTTAGTTGTAGTAGCACATCCAGGTGCTAGGAGGGAATTCATTTGATTGTGAATTGTTCCGCAGATGCATGAATTCACTACAAATCTGCATTTTACCAACTTTACATATTAAACAAAAGTTGTTATTTTCTGGAATATAAGTGATTCCCTTAAGTTATCTAAATTATAGGACAAATATTATACCTGGTTTTGTCTTACATTCAACTACTATGACTGAAGAAACCAGGGTTGTAGAGGTATCTGTATAGAGAAGAGTTTGTAAAGAAACTCTAATGCTTATGTGGCTTGTAGAGGGTCAATTTGTGGCTCTCAGTATGTTTATGTTGGGTGATCCCATGGCATATAGACCAATGACTAAAGATAGGCTAAATAGTGTGGGCAATGCTTTGGTTTATAAATCTGACATCTATTATAAATTGTCATTTTGGTTTATGTGGTTTTTAGATTATAGTGTATTGTGGTTAAGATGTTAAAATACATTTATCAGAATTATATTAATAATGTTCTTCTGCTGTTTTTTCAGTCAGCTGTCAGGTCCAGCACCTCCCGATTCCTGGAAGGGGTCTCTAGGATGTCCCTATAATTTGGGGCCTGGATTTAAATCTGATGGTGATTTTAATGCCAGGTAATTTAAAATATTATGTGATAACAGCAGTTCTTGCCATATGCTAGGGTGCATAAATTTGTATATAGGATATGTGCAAGTGTGAATATAAATTAATTTTATTATTGTATCTCATAGATGTTAAATCTATATCATCAACAGAAAAAAAAAAGCCCTTATTGGTGCCTTAAACCATGTATACTGGTTAGTAAAGTAGATTTGCTTTAAAAATATAATTTACAAAAATGAAACGTGTAATTTTCTTTTCCTGGTATTAGTTGTATGTATGTATGTATGTTGCCCTTT
The DNA here is from genome assembly GCA_021901965.1 of Pipa carvalhoi. Classification (NCBI taxonomy): domain Eukaryota; kingdom Metazoa; phylum Chordata; class Amphibia; order Anura; family Pipidae; genus Pipa; species Pipa carvalhoi. The sequence goes on along the minus strand of JAKJJM010059570.1, from coordinate 6,837 downwards.
AAAAAGGTTCACTCTCTATAAACCAACACTGTACCTAAATATGTAGTAGGTGAGAGAAGAGCTTCACAAAAAAGTAACTATAAATTAACCATCTGAAATAAGTAATATTTATACTACAAAAAAAATCACTAGATTAATAGTGACAGAAAGATTGGCCCATGATGGTGTAGGAAATGGAAATGGTATTACTCCATTTCCTAGGAGTATTATGTATTTACAGTATTAAATGCTTTATATCTATCTAAATTGAGTTGTTATTCCCAGTTGTTGTAGTAACAGCGCCACCTGCTGGAGTCCTGTATTATTATAATATAGTAATATGATTCCTGTTGCTATAGCTGGGAGGCAGATTCCCCAGTCCATACATTGAAGTGTTCAGGAAATGGGAGGTGTCTTTAGTTCCAGGCCTTTTGCTGTTCTTAGTGGGTTGTGGTCTTCAGTCCCAGGCCTGGGTGCAGGCTGGGCCTTTGCTAGAGGGCCTCCATCGCACAGGGTGGAGAATCCTTACAGGCAGCCAAAGATGGCTGAGCACCTGTGTCAGACCCTTCGTGAGAAGTTACGCCTTGCCAGGATTAGGATAATCTGGATTACTAAAGGGAGGGTAACTGTATCCGAAGTACCTATACATGAATGTGATACATGCCTAGAATAAGGTTCTACTCTTTAAAGATTGTATGAAGCTCCTATCAACTGTATATATATGTAAATAAATAGTTCCTGTTGTGTGCAAAGAATCTCTGGCGCCCATTCATTGTAAAGAGGTACAGTACTACTCCTAATGTAAGTGAGGCCTACTTCCCTGAGATGGCTGATGTGAGTGCTGTGGATGATTTCCCCAAATGGAGACATGTAATTGCTAATATAAGTAAAAATAGCATTACAATGGGAATACCACTTACTGAGTGGATTTAGAAAAGTATACTGCAAGCTGCTCTGCATGTGTTGGGATTCGCCAGAGGGGATGAAGGCGGAGATGAGGTTGCAGTAGTAACCCACAAGGACTTGGCACAAGCTACTCCCTGGGTGCAGAGTCTAAGGTACCCCTTGGTTTTTACCAGTGACCCCTGCAAGAGGATATGAACTTCGCTGCAAGAAGTACCCAGGTAGCGGCCCCCAGGAAACTGCCCATTGGTGGACTGGGATACATAATGATGCAGAATGAACAGAATTAGGACTGAGCAGAATACAGGCAGGCTGGAGCTAGGAAGGACTCCGCAAAGTACAGGCAGGCTGGAGCTAGGAAGGACTGCGTGAAGTACAGGCAGGCTGGAGCTAGGCAGGACTGAGCGGAGTACAAGCAGGCTGGAGCTAGGCAGGCTGGAGCTAGGCAGGACTGAGCGGAGTACAAGCAGGCTGGAGCTAAGCAGGACTGAGCATAGTACAGGCAGGCAGAAGCTTATGGTAAGTAACCAGGTTCAGGTTGAGGACAGGAATCAGACCTTTCAGTAGAGTACAGGCAGGTACTGAGACTTTACAGGCAACAGAAGATAGAACTTTATACAGAAACTAGAACACAAACTAGCCCAGGCACTAGTAAAGTAAATGCTTATAATTGGGCACAGAACTAGATAGTAATGAGTCTTATATAAGCTGACTAACAGGTGCACCCCTGCACCTAGCCGCATCAGGTGCGTGCCCCCGTGATGCAGGTGTGCGCGCATGTGACGTAGCCACAACTGAGCCACGTGACTGCAGCGCACAAGTATTGGCGGCACTCGACCGCAATGGACATGCACACTCGTGAATCGCCTGCCGCAGAGACGATCACCACGGGACGGACCAGCGGTAAGTAGAATTCCTTACAGCATGTAAATGCAACCCACACACTGGCTTTTATATGGGGGTTCCTGCATGGTAATGAAAGTTCAGTATTCCATCAAAAATGGAAAGTGTAGAGAATGTGGAGTTCTGATGACTGATAATGTGGTACTTGGACTTGATAATAATATATAATATTTCCTCTGCTTTTAGTGATGTTCAGGTTAATGTATACAACATTGAAGAAATTAAATCATCATCTAATGTGATGGGGATTATCAGAGGGAGTGTGGAACCAGGTGAGATAAAGAGTAGTTGGTATTTTTTACAAAAATAGATATTGAAATCACCAGTTTAAGATTCAATAGTTAAAACATCTTTCCTAATACAAAGATTGAATCCAACATTGCTGCTTTTTGTGTTTTTACATTTTTCCTTTTTGTGATGCAACCGTTTCAATTGCAAACAGCAATTTCAATACCAAAATCTCTGTAAGGTACAACCTTGATTCCACCAGAATAAGGGTATGTGGACACAGGCATTTTGAAATCCCTAAATACACAGATTTAAATAACTTGTAAATGCATAGGTAAGGAATTCATATATATTCTCAAACAAATCAGCTTGCTCCCTGTTGTTGTAATATGTCTGTGATATTCCAGCTTGAAGTTGGCTTTTATGACAAGGAGAAGCCCCATTCATTGTGTTCCTTAGTTCATACTTAGGTAAATAAGTTCTCACCAGGGAGCTCCATGAGCAGAGTTCCCTGGGAGCCCCAGCTGGGCTCAGGGAAGAGGTCCTGCCACAAAACTCACCTGCAATCAGGCAGAGCTGAAGGACATAGATGGCTTGCAGGACCTGCATGTAGCTACATAGTAGAGGAAGGATCAAGCTCAACTTATAGGACAGCAGTAACCTCTTTCCAACAAGGAGTGAGTAAAGGATAGACTCCTGCCCTCAGATTGGGAACTGAGAGAAAGTGTAGGTCCTCCAATGGCATGCTGGAAATTTAAAGCAAAGATGCTCAAACCTAGAATTAGGCTGCAACAAGCAAACAACATAGACTAATAAAAATCATGAATTTAAGTTTAAGATTTTTTTTTACAAGTATTGCATAGGAATAGCTACCATGACAATCCAAATAGCAATTCTCTTGTTCTGGTGTTACTTGTCTTTTAAAAAAATCCCTAGCTTTCAATGAGTGTGATTATAACCCACTATATGCAGTTACTAAGTGGTGACCTGGCCCCGAGGGTCTTTGCTAGCAGGATCAGTGTATGTAGCATTTATTGGTCCCATAAATACAAACTCCCACTCAAACAAATGTGACACATATAAGCTCCATAATTTTTTTAGGCATTTATCAACTGATGAAAACACAATCAAGTTGCATCTAAAAAACACATGTAAATGCGCTGATTGAATCGAACATAATTAAATGCACATATGTACAGAACCATACATTTACATACGTATATCTATTTGCATATGCATTTATGTTGCATCAAACATGAGTCAGTTGCAGGAAATAAACACTGCTGTGTACACACCATACAGCTCCAGTTTTACAAACATATTTCTAAACTTTTTTGTGCAACTGTAGGCTTAGAGAAAACCATTGTTCTCTTTGGGACGTTTAAAAACTGGTGACATTGAGCATTGAGAAACTTTATTAAATCTTACATGAGTTTTGTAAGGTTGTACTAATGTCATATATTGTTTCTATACACAGACAGGTATGTGATGTATGGTAATCACAGGGACAGCTGGGTCCACGGAGCAATAGATCCTAGCAGTGGAACCGCCGTGATGTTAGAAATCACCAGAGTTCTGGGCTCAAAACTCAAACAAGGTACATCTATGTTACTACATGTATACAAGTCAAGAAGAGAAGAAAGGTGCACAAAAGAGCATCGGTTGATCGGTGTTCTGAATGTTTTTCATGAAGTTTAAAGAAAATTAAATCATTTTGGTTGTCTTGTGTGTGATGTCACATATCGTGTGATGTTGGCAAGCAAGGGAGGGGCCTCCTAGTGGGCTCCAATCATCTCAGTCTAACACTGCTTACTTCAGATTGTAAAGGCCTATGGAGACATTACTAAACCTGAAAATCTGGGGCATCTGCCTCACATCCACTGTAATCCAATCTCCTTGACCCTTCAAATAAAAAAAGAAATATAATATGATGCTTGAAATCATTGGATTGAATATACACATAGTAGATAAGGTTAAAAAAACACTCTAAGATCATCAAACCCATATTTGGTAAAACATGTCTAGGGAAAGAAAACAAACCCTTCAAGATGAATTGTATAAAAATTTATTTCTGGTCTCATTGTTGCTGGCCCAGTTTCTGTCAACCATATAAATAAAGTGATCTTAAGTAGAAATGTCCTTTTACCCTTGAAAGTAATTCAACTATTTTTTTAATTCAATCAATTAATAACATATTACCACCTTTCTATTATGGAAATTTTACAGATTGAAGGGGTCATTCCGGTAGCTCTGAATTTTCCGTCCCGAATTCACATATAGCGAACTCCCATTATAAAGTCGCCTCCGTGACAATTCTTCCATTATAAAATCGCGACCGCGACAATTTTTTTTTTTTAAAGGTGTGAATACACCAGCTAAACACAGTCGCAATAGACTGCAACTGTCATTATGGGAATATTGTTGCAGTTACAACTGTACTATGGGAATATTGTCACGGTCACGGATTTGCTATGGGAATTCGCTGTTTGAGAATTCGACAGTCAAATTCTCACTTTAGGCAATAAGCCCCTATATTTCCAGCTCAGCATTTGCCAAAGAGTAGGTTTAGCAAAACAAAAATACCAGAAAAAAATGTTTCACCTATAGCCCCATTTAAAAAAAGAGAACAAGACATTTTTTCAGTTTTCTGCAAATGTACCGCTTTTTTGCCCTGTTGATAAATTTTGTGCTAGAAGTGAAATCTTCTTTGTTCCAGTTTTAGTGGATGATCTTTCATCCTTTTACATCCTTCCAGTGAAGTTCACCTAGAAGCGTTACTGTTGTTTCTTGGAACCTCTGTTATTTAAACCAAGCTCTACCTTTCTCAGGAAAATGGCGTCCACGGAGAACCATCATTTTTGGAAGTTGGGGAGCAGAAGAATTTGGTTTGATTGGTTCTACGGAATTTGCAGAGGTACTCAGAATAAACATGCTATTTAGATTCTTTCTGGAAGCATATGATTCTAAAGGGCTCATGTATTAACCTCAGTACAATATTTTACCAATGCACTAACCTATAACAATCACCAAATAGGTTTGACCAAACATGGGAAAGTTAAGAATGTAAACAGATGGCTTATTTCTGCACCTGTGTTAGTAAATGTGTCTCTCAGAAGTTGATATGTAAGAAAATAATGTACCCATATAACCTAGGTTTGCTATATATTTTGTTTAGGATTATTACAGCAAATTGAGAGACAGAACTGCAGCATACATCAATGTGGATATTGCTGTATTTGGTAAGTCCATTAAATATCTAAGCCCTAATGCTAACTTTTAAATAGAAAAAAGGCAAATGAACTAGTAATCACAGGATACTTTAAGGCCTGGTTTACACTGGCATATTGTACGTAGCGTATTTAAAAAAAAATAGCACTGGCGAAAATACTCCACGAATAGACACTAAAGAATCTCCATAGAGAACAATGCAAATGGAAGAAAAGCGGACACATTAGCGTTCCACTGAGAGCGTATTATGCTAGAAATGTCGCAGGTAGCGTTCTAGTGTAATACACTCTCAATGGAAACGCTAATGTGTCTTCTGCTTTTTGTCCATTTGCATTGTTCTCTGTGGAGATTCTTTAGCGTCTATTCGTGGAGCATTTTTGCCAGCGTTTTTTTTTAAAATATGCTACGTACAATATGCCAGTGTGAATTGGGCCTAAAGGACCAATAAAAGTAGAAAAAGGAAAAAAATCCCATCTGTTTTTTCCTAGTGATGTTTTCTTTGAAGTTGAATTTCTGAATTGTACTATTTTCAGTTGATGCAGACATTTTTTATCAGTTAAGTATACAAACCCTGCCCATTGTTTCCTGTGAGAGAGACACCCAAACCAATAAAATCAGAAATTCAACTTCCTGTTTGAAATTTTTACAATACTGCATAGGAATATCTGTCATACAAACACAAATAGCAATTTATTTTTTACAGTGTTATTGGTCCTTTTAATGTTGTTAAATATGTATGTAACTCTGTTCCTAATAGGGACAGCATTCCTTGCCTGGTTATGTTTTTCTTTGCTCAGAATACCTGTTACTTCCCAAGGGTGCAGGTCCCACTTGCAAATGGAGCGGTACTGTGGTGTAACAGACAGTTGTTGTGCACTTAACACCTCCAATGGTTCTTTATAAAGGAACAGTTTATTAAACAGCAACATAATCTCACTATTGCACAATACTTGATATTTAAAGCAGCATAAAACAGTTAAGTTAAAGCACGTTTCCTAGTTGACACTGTTGTTGTTCCAGCATGTTTCCCCTGTGGGTTTCATAGATTTGCTGTCCTGTACAGAATCAATCAACTAATAGCCCAAACAATTGTAGAGAATTATAAATGTCATATTGGGATGTCTGCAGTCTGTTTTATAGCAGAGCTTGCAGCTGCTCACTCCTGCCAGTAGATGTCACTAGTAATCTACTGTTTTAATACTGTGCATGGTATTTTAGAAAAAAAGAGATTGCTCCCAGTGTGCAATGCAGGATTAAGTCAGTTCCTCTTCCAGGGAGGGAAGAGGAGAAACCTGGATTAGTCTAGCTAGAGACAGAAGCTCTTTCAAAGTTCACTCTAGGCCAGTGAAAGGGTATTTTAGTATACTTATCTGGGCAGTCTTGTGCTCCATCCAGGAGAGAGTGGGTTTAGTACTCCCAGGGGTGTTCATTTATAAGGCATCTCAGTCAGGGTATAAGTGATATATTTAGGGCTAGGCCTCCTTGGAAATCGCTGCAGATCAATCCTTCCAGAGAATCCCTGACTAGTGACTGAAATAACCAGTGCTCTGCTGTGAAAGCTAAACTGTCAGAACTGTGTGAAGTATGTAAGTACCT
>JAKJJM010059544.1:0-11537 GCA_021901965.1 Pipa carvalhoi | reverse complement strand
GGTAGTCTTATATGGCAAGTATATCCCAAACTCTCTATTTTAACTGGAAAAGTTGGGGGGTCGTCTTATACGCCCAGTCGTCTTATACGCCGGAAAATACGGTAGATTGTTAGTGTTTGTTTTTTTGGAGATTGTTAGTTAGATTGTTAGTTAGATTGTTAGTGCTTTCTTTTGAGACTTGTTAGTTAGATTGTTAGTGTTTTTTTTGTAGATTGTTAGTGTTTTTTTGTAGATTATTAGTTAAATTGTTAGTTTAGTTAGTTTAGGTAGCGATCCCCCACCCTGCATAGAGCTGGGGCAGGGTGGGGGGATAGGGGGTCCCAGGGATCCCTTCTTTTTATTTAAAAAGCCCCCCTACCCCACAGGAACACAGAGGGGTAGGGAGGAGAGTGCAGGGAAGCGGCTCCCAAACACTTAGCGATCCCCTCACATTGCCTAGCGCTATGTGAGGGGTGATCCTGGGGGATCCCTACAAGCTGGAGTTTAATTTGTTTGTACTAATTATTTCCATAGCGTTAATATTGCATTAGTGCTATGGAAATAATCGGGCATTTAAAATCATTAACTGCTTACTTGCCGGTTAATGATTTAAATAGCTCTGGGTGGGGCTGATACTGGGGGGGGATTAGGGAATGTGTGGGGGTGGTGGGGGAGGTGTGGGGGTCCTGTGGACCCCCAGTGTAGGGAAGCCGACCCCAAACCCCCAAGCCGAACCCCGAACTTGCAGCAACAAGTTCGGTTCGGCTCAGGTTCGGAAAAAAGGTAAAGGTAAAGTTCGTGTCGAACTAACCTTTTTCTGAATGGTTCGCTCAACACTACTGGTAACTTGAAAGAGGAATAACTTATATAGAGGGTCAACTTTAGGATTTGAACATTTTTGCAACAGTTTTCCACACTTATTTCCTCAATTTTAAACACCTTTCAGCAAAATATTTCTTTTGAAAAAGATGTCAAAAACAACTTTCTCCGACACCATTGCATAATTCCATCTATGTAATTTTTAGAATTATCATTTGTACTGGCTTTTTTTCCAATTTTTTTTTTGTTTGAACAGCTCCCCCCAGAAAAGGAAGTTTTGACCTAAATTTTCAGACAGCAATTAGGCCAAAATGAAAAAAAATAAAACATCCATCTGGGAAAATGAAAAAATGTTGCCAGCAGAATAACTGATCTAATCTTACCAAAACAGGAGAAAAATACAAATTGTGTTGTGAAAACTACATACAAATAATATTAGGCCCAAACATTGAAAGTACATACAAGATTCCAATACAGTATGCTGCCCCCACCTCTATAAATATGCCCCCTGTGTTGTTTTAGGCAACTTTTTCATTCCCTGGTAAAATGGGAAATTTGCCCAGCAACCTCTATTATGCTGGGAGTCATAATTACTAAAGGTCAAAATGTCTGTTTACTGCCAGTTTAATTGTTTTGCCTGATGTTTTAAATTAGTTTTTCTTGCTAATCCTGCATTGGGACCTATGGCCCCTTGGCATTATGCTTTATTATTATTATAAAATAAATGCAACTATTAATGTACTATTGTAATGTACAGGAATAGCCAGTGCATTACAAAAGTATTATAAGGTAATTTCCCCATGAAATACATATACATCACCCAGGTATATGGGATTTCTTTTATTATAGTTATCCCCTAGAGGGTGTAATCATTCTGATATTCCCCATCTGTTGGGTTTGTTATAAAAAAAAATGTGACAGTTTTGAAGAGAAGGGCAGTACCAGGCTGAGGTTATAAAAGTTTGTGTAACAGGTAGTAAGTATTTGCTGTGCTATGGGAGCAGGGTGAGCACAGGCCTAGGAAAATGTAATAGACAGGATTATTAAAGACAAACTATAAAGGAGTGCATTTAAGAAGATATATGTTTTCTGTATTATTGAGACTGCTGATGTTCTGAGGAGATTGCCGAATTCGCCTGTACTGCGCTATATTCAAAGAAAGAATAAATCTTACTTTTATTTGAAACGAACTCTGCTGTCTGCTGGAAGTCTTAATTACTGAGAGTCATCTACCCTGGAGGGAGAGCCCACCAGGAGCGGAGGTAAAGATACAGCACATCCACCACATAACATCTATTATACAAGTAATTTACAGCCCGTTTCGGACCAGACCCTTGTAGCATTCCCCAAGAGGGCAGAGTTGGCCATATGGTTCCGGTACATTACACTATATGCTAATATTTACTCCTTCAGTAAAGTTTTACTAGTTGAGTAATATTCTTGTAACTGAATGTTAAACTTGAAAATGACAAAGTGTGGTGAGAAATGTCTCATAAATCCTTCTTTAAAATAATATCAGAGAAATTCATCAACAAGGGGCAATCTCTACAAAGGTTTATTAACCCATAGCAACCCTGTTGAAGTTTGCTTTTATTATTTTTGCTCCCATGTACCAGTGAATTGTAAGGGAAGATTACATGAACAATATTCCCATATTTAAAGCTCCTATGTTATTCAGTGTTCCACTTAGTGGTCATTTTTGAGAGATGCATAATGTGTTTTTCAAATTTTTATTCCAGGAGACCCCATGTAGTGCCAGGTGGCTGTGTTTACATACTAAAAATTTATATACTACTGACTGCAAGGTACAGCTTGTAAAGGTATTGCAAGCACTATCTGTATGGAATTCCCTTGTAGCAGGTGGAAAAACCAAGTAGAGTCCCCAAAAGTAGCATGTTGCAAGTAGAGAACTGTAGGCATGTGTGTGTAACTTATTGGAGACAACCATTGGGCTAATGTATGTTTGTTTTGCAACAGACGCTACAACATTAAAGGCAAGACTATTAAGATTTGCCAATAAATATTTTGCAGGAAGATGAATACTAAATTTTGCAACCATCGGTACCCTGAAAAGGGTAGTATGATATGAATCTACCTGCAAAACATCCTGCATAACCAGAAGGAAGTGGAAAACCCTGGTCTTGTGAGGAACTATTATTGCACATAGCTAGTCTGTTCAAATTTGCTAATTACACTTTCTCCCAGCACCCTCATTGTAAATATATACAGGAGCAGACTGAAGAGGGGCCCCAGTCAGACCCAACAAGAGAGCAATCCAATAATGAGAATTCCAGACAGACAACCATATTAGGTTCAGGGGAAAAACAAATTTTATTAAAGAGCGCAAATCACATGACCTTTCAGGTGGTATCAGCATCCCTCTATCAGGTGTATATACAGTACATACATTCACAAGCACACATATATATCATCCATAAATCCAACTCTAAATGGGCTGAACATCATTAAAGTGACCATATATTAACAATATCCCAAATACATTGAGTTATATATTTTACAACTCAGCTGAACTGATCATTTCCGATAGGGAATACATAAACCAAATCCAGAAACTCTAATATTGGAGTAATTTCTGTTTCAAAACCTCCCAGGGCCTAGCCTAAGATGGCTAACATTTGCCATCTGTCAGGGTGGGCACTAGCACAGGAGAGAGGAGAAGAAGGAAGCAGCTGTAGGATGTGCAGGATACAGAACCTAAGGCACGCTGTCTAAGGCACACCCGGTCTTCTCCTAGAGCCCCCACAAAGCGTTTAGGGTTTAGCGGTGGTGCTATGCCCAGGTCACTGCCCCTAGGACTGTAATGCACAAATGGGACGAAACTGAGAAAGAGAATGGTCAATAAACGTATCAAGGGTCAGGAATTGGCAACAGAGGTGCAAGGTCAGGAACTAGGCATAAGGGTCGAGGCAGGCGGTCATCATAAACGATAAACATGCTAAGGTCAAACACAGGAAAAACAGAATATAGGAACACACCCAAGAACTAAAGCTCTATCGGGCGCCAGTCTAAGAAACTGGCTGGTTTAAATAGGTGCCTAGATGTGACTGCGTACGTGACACGATTCTGCAACCGCGTCTTTTTACATCACCTACTGGAGAGGATTTAGGCGCCAAAGGAACGTGGCCTTAGTCTAATATTGCTAATAAGTCCAGGGAGATTACTTTAACTAGACATTTTGCTGCACATCACCTTGGTGTTTCACAACTGAGATGGCAAATTTAGCTGGGATTCCAAAAGTGACTTTGTCAGTCCCCTTGAGGTTTGTATCAATTTAGGGCAATGTAATTAAATAATACAGTCATGTACTCTTCATATCTCTCAGGTGTTTTCAATAGGTTAATACACAACCTTATATACTAGACATCAATGAATAATAGGGTTTATTGTGTCATATTTCCAGGCATTTGCTACATTTTAACAGTGTACAATATGCTTATTAATTCTAATTCTACACCAACATATTGCAAGTACTAATGGTCTCAGAGTACAAATGAGAAAACAATGAGCCATGATGTCAGAAAACAGCTGTTTTTCTCCTGTCACCATTATTTTTGCATAAAGTTAGAAGCGTTCCCTTTTTTCAGATTGAATTTATATAGCGCTGATATATTACACAGCACTTTACAGAGATTCACAATTCACTTCAGTCCCTGCCCTGTGGAGCTTACAATCTAGTTTCAGTCACGCACATATAGATGTATGTTTTTGGAATGTGGGAGGAAACTGGGGTGCCCGGGGGAAACCCATGCAGGTGTGGGGAGAACATACAAACTCCATGCAGATGAAGTCCAGGGTGGAATTGAACCCAAGGTCTCAGCACTGCAAGGCAGCAGTGTTAACCACTGAGCCACCACACTGCCCCTGTTGAAAAATGACAGTGTTTTCCACAGTGTGAAAAGTTTTGATTCTATGACACAAAAATCTGTATACTGTATATGATGATGATGATGATTTATCTGTTCAGTCAAGGCCGACTTTCAGTCATTTTATGGATCATCATTCTCCACGCTTTCCTATCTTTGGCCACTTCTTTCAGTTCTTTCATGGGCATATTTGTGTTAGCCTTGATTGTGTCTATCCAGTGTGTTCTTCGGTGTCCTCTTCTTCTTGTCCCACTGACTACACTGAGCATTAATGTTGTTTCCAGATAATTAGCTCACATGTTGAGTCCATAGCATGAGAGCTGTTGCTTGGTGATTTTACCTTCTATCGATATTTTTGGTTTGACATGTTCTAGAATCATCTTCATCTTTGAATGCATCAATTTTTTTCTATCTGCCTTCTTGAGTGTCCAGCTTTCACATGCATATATGGAGATCAGGAAAACGATTGCATTGACCATATACGGATCTTGTTGCGATACTAATATCTTTGCTCTTCCATATATATGCCATTCCTTGCATTGCACTGTGGCCAAGCGAGATTGTTCTTCTGATTTCTGCCCCTGATTCACTGCTGCAGTCAATCTTAGATCCTAGGAAGAGGAAATCTTTGACCGATTCAATTTTTTCATTGTCGATTGTTAAGTAGACTGTACCACTGCTTTCTGTCATCTTTACCTTTGTTTTCTTGATGCTGAGATACAGTCCCATGCGCTCACTTTCTTCTTTGACTCTTTTGACGAAATTTTAAAAACTTGAGAAGATCAATTTCGACCTTCGAGTTTTTTCGATGTAAAAACAATGGTGACCGATCGAAAAATATTGATTGATACTTTTCGATCGATATTTTTTGATTGGACAACCGTTTTTTACATCGAGAAAACTCGAGAAGGTTGAAATCGATCTTCAAGTTTTTTCAGTTTCACCCTTTGAACCAAATATTCTAGGTATCGGAGGTTGTTTTTGTTTCTACCACCAATTTTCACTCTGATTGGTGATACATCCAGATTACATTGTCTCATGATCATTTTGCATACAGATTGAACAGGGCTGGTGATAGAGTGCAGCCTTGTCAAATGTCATTCTGGATCTTAAATCAGTCCGTGCTGCCAAATACTGTCATGACTATGGCTTCTTGATTAACATAGAGTGATCTTATCAATTCTTTCAGATGCTCTGGGATGCCCATTTGCTTCAGGCATTCCTATAGCTTGTCATGTTCAATGCAGTCGAATACTTTGCTGTAGTCGATGAAGCAAATAAATACATCCTTTTGATATTCGAGTGTCTTCTCCATCATCCACCACAGGTTTGCAGCTTGATCTCTGGTTCCACGACCTCTTCAAAATCCTACTTGGACATCAGGGAGCTCTCTCTCAGTAATTCATGCCATGCGTTTTTGCTTGCATGTGATATGAGTGCGATGGTCTGAGTGCGATGGTTGCAGCACTCTTGAGTATCACCCTTTTTTTAAGTGAGACAAAGACTGATCTTGTCCAATCTCTAGGCCATGATTTGGTCTTCCATATTTGTCGGCATAGCTCTGCTAGCATTGTGATGGGCATCGGCTTGAGTAATTCAAACAGTATGCAGCTGATGCCTGTTTGGTAGTTGTTTCAGAGCCCAGGTTACTTCTTCCTTCAGAATATCTGGTTCTTCCTGGATTGGGTCTCCCTGGTCGGCTGATTGATAGTCACTTATTTTCACAAAGTTCTGCTGTGTATTCTTGCCACCTTCGCAGGGGCTTGATCTATTGCCTGTTGGAGGTCTGCATAAAATTTTTTGATGTCCTCTTCTTTTGCATCAGAGGTGGGCGCATACACCCGCAGGATCATAAGTGAATGAGGATTCCCCTGGATATGTATTGACATGATTCTGTCATTGATGGCATTGAAACATTGAACTGTCCCAGTGAATTTTCTTGTTTGCAATGAAGGCAACTCCATTTCGTTGGATGTTTTCATTCCCAGAGTAGTAAACTGTTTAAGCACCACTGTTGAATTAGCCACTGTCTTTCCAGTGGAGCTCACTGATACCAAGGATATCGATATTGAGCCTCTCCATTTCAATTTTTGTGATTTCCAGTTTGCCTGTATTCATGCCACGGATGTTTCAAGTTCCGATGTTGTGAAACTTTGTAAAATGCAGACAATTTTTCTCATGTGGGGCTGCATCAGCATCCTGGTGAATTGGTCTGGCCCACATCATAATAGCCCAAGCTAATTAAAATTCGTCTTTGTTCTTCCCTGGTGGCTTGTAGGATGCCTTCTAGTCCAGGAGGCCTACCTTCCAACACCATGTTTGAAACTGTTTGGTTGTGATTCATAAAATATTTATAGTGGAGTAGTTTGCCATTGCTTTCTCCACCCATCCCCATTTATCTGGGCTTGGGGCTGGCATCTAGCTGTTAACTGCTACATTAACAAGTTATTATTGAGACTACATAAAACTATTTGCCTTCTCTAAAGAGCTGCGATTTCATCGGGGGGAGGTGGAATTATTAGATTGTGTCTGTATGATCATGTGATTTTTTTTTTGGAACAGCTGAACAGACCATTTGCTCAAAATAGAATAACATATGGTCAAAATTTCTAGGAGATATTTTTCATTTCAAGCAGTAGTTTTGTCTTCAGTCTTGCTTGGCATTAGGTTATAGAGTGCCCTGTGCAAAAACACATTTTACCCAGCCTTCCCAAAACATTAATGAGGGGAGCCAACAGACTGTATACTGAAAGGAACAACATTATTCTTTGGAAACTAAGCAGGCTGAAGAAAATGCTATTTCTGCAAGGATATGTTATGACAGGTATCAATGTGTACAGCATACCACTGTGTGTTAGGCCTCATTCACTCACTCACAGCAATTTTTTACTATTTTAATCAGTCAGTTTCAAATAATCTGAATACAGTCATGAAAATGCATTTAAACAAATGCTGTTGTTTGCAAAAGTAATCAAAAATACCCATCCACTCGTGGATTTTCTACATATTGTGGGTTATCCATTTGAATTGTGGATTGTCACAGATTTGAAGCATTTTGTTTTAATGGCCCATCATCACAATAAAACTACATGTGTTGTGATCATTTAGTCATGCAGTAGATCTATCTTTCCTATCCAGAAACTGGGAAATGTCCTACCTTCTTCAACACAGGATTTCATCAATTTCTTTAGAGAATTTGCAAACAAATTAAAAATGCTGGTACAAATAAAGATTACATGTGAAATTAATTTTAAAGCCCCAAACTTATGCAATGCATTTAATACCAAACTGATGCATGGTAAAATATTTGTTGCTATCATCTCAGAACTGATGAAGTGTTTTATTATAGAAGGACAAACCTGTTAAACTTTTCTGCAGAAAACTGAAGTCCCACTGAAGTCAAGATGCACCGCACAAAGTAAAATAAAAACAAAAAACAGCAGAGTTGGTGGCAGATTAGCATATTATTGTGGCATACACAGGTGCCGCTTTCTTCATTAATGACGTGCTACAAGTCAGAGAGCATTTTGATTTGCTAGGAGGAACTATTACAGTGACATCAGCTAATGCTTGCATCACTGATGTGCCTGTAGAGGTGGCACTCAGCAATGCAATTGACCTCACAAGCGCTGATGTAGAAAAAGGTCTCCTGTGAAAAAAATGGGATGGAGCAGGGAGAACAGATTGGAGAGAAGCCTTTAGTTCTTCTGTAACCAAAAAGGTACAATATCAAAATATAATTGTTTCTTATATGTGCACATTTGCCACAATTCGACAATTCTACATACTTGTATATTCAGCAAAGAAAGTAATTGTTTTGCATTGTGGCAAATTTTCTCATAGTATGCAATATTATATCAAGTGAGTATTTATGCATTACTTTATGTTTATTCACCATAAACAAAATTCTATATATTATACATGTATCAAAGTGAAAAGTACTGAAAGGCATACTTGTGTGAATGAAACAAGTAAGCTCAATGCACTGTAGCCTGGTTTCTGGAGAAACTGGTCCACTCTGGTATTCACAGATACCCTTTTGAGGCCCCAGGCTTGTTGCTGCAGAGATAAACCAGAATCCAGGCACCACAGGTGATGACCCATGTAGTGGAGCAAGAAAACCAGGCCCTTGTATTTACGGTATTTTTTGCTCCATAAGATGCACCTGGGATTTTAAGGAGGAAAATAAGGGGAAAAAATTCTGAACCAAATGGTGTGCTAAAATATACCACCCCTCTCCTGTCTGTCCTCCCCTTGCTGCCCACCTGCCATCCCTCCCCTGTCTGCCCTCCTGCCATTCCTCTCTTTCCTGCCCTCCTGCCATCCCTCACCTGCCTGCCCTCCTGCCATCCCTACCCTACCTGCCCTCCCTCCCATGCCTGTCCTTCCTCTCCTGCCTGCCCTACTGCTATCCCTCCCTTGCCTGCCTTCCCTCCTGCTTTCTGACCTTACTCCAGCGTTCCAGCGATGCGGCTCCTCTCAGCGCTTCTCTGCACACTGAAGTAAGTTCATCAGGATGGCTCTCCTTGGCGCCTTCGGGTTTTGTCGGCAGCTACTGGCGAATAGAGCCGACAAGACCCGACAGGACCTGAAGGCGCCGAGTAGTGACGTTACACTCAACTTACCTCATTATGGAGGGAAGTGCTGAGAGGAGCCACATCGCTGGAATGCTGGTGGAAGGTGAGTAATCTTTTCTTCAGCTTCTTTGGGGCGCCGGGGGAGAAGCTGGCTAGTACCCCCCTACCCGCGCACCGCAGCAGCTGAAGAAAAGGAATATTTGCTCCATAAGATGCACAGACATTTTGCCCCAACCTTTGGGGGGAAAAAGTGCGTCTTATAGAGTGAAAAATACAGTATAGGGCTGGAAACTGGTGACTAGGCTGAACCTTTGCAAACTAGCTGCAGTTGTGCAGCCACAGGTTTAACACCAGCCCAAGGGATAGCACACATATTAGAAAGCAGCTTCACAGTTTAGATCTCAAATAGCCTAGTGGTAGGGTTGCTGCCTGGAGTGCAGCAGGCTCCCAGATCATAAATAGCTATGGTGGCATTGTCTCCTTTAAGCAGACCTAATTAAAGACAACATAACTTTGCTTTAATATATCTGCTTAAGACAAGTTTGCTAAAAATCACAACCACTTCTATTTACCTGGTAATGCTCACAACTATGTGACTATTTGTGTCAAAACACCGAACTGCAATGACAATATGCTAAATAGTGAATATGCAGAACTGACCTATGAATTGACATGTAGGGTGGAGAATTCACTTCGGGAGGCAAATTTACCCTTTAATAAATAAACACCCATGGCAAAAGAATGAATCATTTTTTGTTCTGCTGGGAATAAAGCAGACTTTTAATGACAGATACCCATAGAACAGTGAATACAAAAAAAAAAAAAATATACCATGGTGTCCATAATTACAGACCTCCAATTTTATCCATTTTCACAGAGAGACGGTGGAGGTAAGACACTGTAAGCAACTACTCACGTCTTTATATTTGGATGAAAAATATGAAGGCTTCATAAATGTTAGAATTTAAGTGACAATGTGGCAACTCTGAATTACTGTAGATAACTCATGATGGAAGTGTGGGACACATTATAAAGAGGAACAGCTAAGAAGCTAAATAAACAAAAACCAGGAAGGTATTTATGAAAGGATGAATAGTTGAAAAAGTAAAAATATTACATGGTGGAAATGGGTGAAATTAGAAAAATGTGGATGTCACCCCATAATAAATACTTTAAGCCCAATATTACAAAATACATAAAGGAATATAGTTTCAAATGCTTCTTGTATTTGAAATGAAAGATGCAAAGGAAAAAACAAGGAAAAGAGGGAACTTGTAAAACCAAATGCTTATGTGACTAGGTGCAGGGCCAGGACTAGAGGTAGGCAGGGTAGGCAGCCACCTAGGGCACTACAGGAGGGGGAGGTGCTATCTTGGTGCTCGCCCCCCTCCTTTTCCTGTCCCTACCTACCTCTTTCCCCCGGCCTGGCTCAATCTGCTGTAGTGTTTAGCACTACAGCGCTACTCTCCCCAGCACTGGTTCAACTTCCTGTCTATCACAGTCTATCACAGGAAGTCAAAGCAGTGCTGGGGAGAGGAGCGCTGTACCATTAAGCGCTACGGCAGTTTGAGCCGGGCCACGGAAGAGGTAAGTAGTGACAGGGAAAAGGAGAGGGCGAGCACCAAGATAGCGCCCCCCTCCTGCAGCGCCCTAGGCGGCTGCCAACCCTGCCTACCTCTAGTAGGCTGCCAACCCTGCCAACCCTGCCCTGTACCTAGTCACATAAGCATTTCTGGAAGGGGGTTGTGGGCAGTCAGCATAGTGTGGGAGAGGGGTTGTGGGGCAGGCAGCACAGTATGCGGAATAGGGGGCATTGTGGGGCAGGTAGCTCAGGGAAAAGGGGTGCAGAAGGGGAAGGTAATCAGTGGGGAGGAGGGCAGCAGAGGAAGGAAAGCAGCAGGGGAGGGTGCAGCAGAGGAAGGAAAGCTGCAAGGATGGAGACAGCAAAGAGGGGGACAGGGAGAAACTTTACCTTTAAGAATTTTTTTCTTTGGGGCACACCCTAATGAAATGTCCTGCGCATGCCTATGGGGATTATGCAGTTGGGGGCGCATTTTCGTTACTCTGCATAGGACGCAAAAAAACCTTGGCCCGGCCTTGACTAGGTGAGAAAAATCCTAATTCTGATTACTGATCTATCAGTAGAATGATTTCTTGTGTTAGGTATCCATATAGAGACGAAAAGATGTTACCAAGTTAAAAAGACACAAGCCAAAGCCACTGCATTGTGTCATCCATGTATGCCCCCTTCATATATATATATATATATATATATATA